>CBVK0104044121.1:0-14407 GCA_900067695.1 Picea abies
GATTATGCTATTGAATGTGCTAACATCATATATTATCACCATATGTTTGCTTTGCTTGGTTGTTGAGGACTAGTTGCAGATATATTGCTTTAGGTCAAGTGCTCAATGGTGGACTTCATCAAACATCTGGATGAGGTAGGCCTTATATCTTGTCTTGCTATCATATTTGTTTTTATAGCATACTTGAGAATAGAGTTAATTTATGTAGTCATTTCCGTCTGTTGTGGTTTTCCCCTATCCATAGAGATACTTTCCTCGTAACAACTAAATAGAATTTGTATTAAAAGGTGTTGTGCCAAGGAAAACAACATTCAAACAAGTCTACAAAAGAGGCATATAGCCTTAGATTATTTATAGTATAGAGACTCAGAGAGAAAAATATAAAGTCCTTATCAAGCAATAATCAGATTATTTTAGAATAATTACATCTTTGTAAAACTATCCTAGACACCACACAATTTTGTAATACATATAACTAGATAGAATAGGTAGAATATTGATAGTTTGGGGGCTTGGATTGATGTTGAGGCACTTCTTCAGTATCCATGGTGGCAGGTCCATGGACGTCATTTCCAATGCCATTACTAGTGCCTTCTTCCTGAGGTGAAATTATGTCAAGGTTGATAGAAGCAGAGGTCGAGTGCTAAGGAAAGATTTAGGTCTTAAATAGTTGAATATCCATTCCCATGTCATCCAATATAGATTCATAGTGTCCAAAACTGCCTCAGATTCTCCAAATTCGGTGTCCATCTTCTAAGACAAGTCAACCAAGGCTGCCTCGAATTCCCTAAATTTTATCAAGAGTCACTGCAGGGAAGCATTATTCACCTGGGAAATTTCTTCATGGCATCGAATAAACTTTTTAACCTCAGTCCAAGAAGGTTCCATTGATTCCCACTGCAACCAAGGATGAGATTCCTTCCACCCTCCAAGGATTAAAACCATAAAACCATAGATGACTACTAAATGCAACAAAAAATAACCATCACGTTGAAACGGAATCAAATGCAACGACAAATAACCAAAGACAGTACAAGAGAACCGAAAACAAGAGACCAAAGGAAACCTAGAAAGAGTAGCTAGTAGTAACAATCGTGAAGAGACACTTTCCTCAGCAACCCTGAGTGAACCAATAATCCTAAAGGAACAAGATCCTTGAAGGGGACACCCAACAAAACCCAACATCGGAGCTTGGAACCCTACTTGAAATTAGTGAGAAAAGCCCTCATGCATACTAACAATGAGTCCAAGTACCAAGCCATCGAACCTCCTAAAAAATAAAAGAGACATGTGTCAGATTGAATGCTTCCACATATTACATTTAACCACGAATGTGTGAGAGGGAGATCACAATGACCAAGAACACTTGTCATATCAATTGTCTGATGACATAACAAATGAGGGGGCGCAGCCAGGGGATGTGGCTAACCCCCCTATCTCCATTAATATTCGTAACACCCTTATCGAAACTAGTTCCAACCTTCGCCAATGGTCGGCTAAAGGATTTAATCCTATTTTAACATGGTGGATCCTAAACTTTGCCAAACATGTGCCTAGAGATAGAATATGATAGAGAATTCCATTTAGGAGATTGAATTTTGTTTGGATTCAATTAATTGTCACTAACACACTCATCATAGAGTCTCCAAAAGATGTAATTTTGTCAATCTTTTGCTCTTTTGCAATGCACAATCTTTCATATAAAGCTTAGGCTTCTGCAATGTTATTTGAAGCTATCCCCAAACCCATGTGTCTATGACAATCCCTTCGATATCAAGGAGACTCCCACTTACACCTGCCACCCCAAAACTAATTTTCTTATTCCGGAAATGTTATGGAAACATTAAAAGATTAAGCTAGAAAGTAATAGATAAATGGCAATCGTCACTTAAAAATGCCTTATGATGCTTGTTTCATTTAACAATTATTCCATTATTTAAGATGTTATATTTTGGAAAACATAACTTGTTCTTTTCCACCATTTTAAACTTCATTTGAGTTTTTCAAATATTTTCAAAAGAATTAAAGAATAATAATAACTATCTATTTGTAACTTTTTATTCTTTTATTAAAATAATTTTTGAAAAGTGACCCGTACTCTTCAACCATAAAATTTATAATTATAGTACAAGATACAACTCTCAAACACATAAAAATACAACAATCTCAAGCTCTCTCTAAGTAAATTTTTCCATTTACAGGTATATTCATCGACTTAGGCATTGGTGTCAATGATGTATCTACAAGTGAAATGCTTGTATAGGATTTGAATTAGAGAAAAAGTTGGAATATTTTTAAAGAATGACAAACAAGATCATGACTATCGTAAGTGCAACATAATTGTATATGTGATTATTGTATATGTGAATAACTTGTTCAGGAGAACACAAATTTTTATTCTTGTATTTGACCGGCCACCATTGATATAAAACTAGGTATCTATGAGATTATGAAAGTGTTGGAAATAAAAAAAAACTATCAAATGCTATGGAAGATGCAAATTTCCTTGATTTCCTCCAACTATAGTAAGAGGAATATAAAAAATGATAGATATCATGCTTATGCAATGGTGCATTATAAAAAACATTTAGTCTTATCAAATGCAATGCTCTAAATGTTTACATGAGGTTGAAAAATTAGCAAACTTTTTTCGAAGCAAACTACTGAAGACTTTTAAAACATGCCATGTTTATATCTAATAAAAAAGAGTCATTTAATCCCCTATTTGTGTTTATATAGTAATGTAGAATGATTTTTATGATTTAAAAGAATATTTAATAAAACAAATTGATTTCTAAAATTATTTAAACGTGATTTACAATTGTTTTCATGATTTAGTATATATGCAAGATGTTATCACTATTTGTAAGCTTAATATTAACAACTATTATTGTCAAGCTTAGTTTAATTGAAGGTCTTTTTTATCTCATTACATATTTAATGTAAAAATTTAGAACTATTTTCATGATTTCGTAGAATATTTAATCAAGCAAGCTCAAATGCCTTAATTATGATCATGTAGAGAAGATTAGGGTTCCACGACTGCCATAATTTTTCTCTCATCTTTTACGTGAGTGCTCCCATGAGTGATTTCATCCAAGGGTTTTATTAAGGACATGGTACTCTTTTTTTGTTGGGAAACACCTCACATACGATGACTAAGGAGAAGTAGAGCTCTCGGTATTGCACTTGCAAATTATTCAATGTGGATTTTGATTGAGTTGACTACTCAAATTCCTAATTCATTGGGCCTTTGGGCTTGCAAAGTAGAATTCCAACACATATTGTCTCACTCGTAGATGCCAATATCTCACAGTTCTAGATAGCAAATTGCAAAATACACGAATCTCAAAATGAGGATTGTAAGGTTGAATTAACTCACTAGAATTATTTGGGAAACTATAATTTTTAAAGTAAGAAGACTTCCTTGTCATTTCAGGCTTTCATAGAGATTGTGTTGTTTGAGTAAATGAATATAACAACTTTGAACTTTAGGAATGAGTGGAGAGCAGGGAGAAGATGGGGTTTTCTGCAAGAGCAACCAAGGTGGACATGGGGTGTGTTAGGATATTTAAACAATTAGGGGTTAGTTAAGATCAACTTGATATAATGTGTCATTAAGCAAAAGTGAGTTTCTTAGTGCGTTTCTTTAGTATGCATAGTAATCTGAAAGTCACGATATGTTCCCGACATAGAGTGATCTGACGACTCATATTCTCCTTGATCTTAACGATACATTGATCCATGGATTAGCACTCGATTTTTCCATGATCTCTATTTAAAGAGAATGGGGGGTCATTTTCCAATGATAGACTGTGAGAAAATATCTGTAACATATTTTCTTTTGTGTTAATAAATTGCTCCAAGTGGCCACATTGGTTGGGGTCATGGATGTTACCCATAGGGGTTTTACCACGTAAAAACATTAGTGTGTTGATCTTATATATGGTTGTGTTAGTGGTTACTGAAGGTGTTCATCCTCTGTTGGAATACCTGTGTTGTTGAACATGGTATCAGAGCGCATTTGAAGACCCTCTCTCATTGTAGATCAAGATCATGAAGATATATTGTTGCACCTCTAGTTTCTTCTATTTCCATATATTAATGAGGCAAGGGTACTATTCCATTGCATCCAAAGCACTCATTTCAATTAGGAACGTTTTTTGTTTCACTCGAAAAGGTTTTTGTTTTCCCAAGATACGGCCATTTTAATCAGATCCAGAGGTATAAAGCTTGAATACACCCTTATTAAAAAATTTACAGAGATAATATTTGGGTTTTATATTTTAGTTTTATATTTTTTTTTTCTTTTTTTTTTCAGGTTGCAACTCTTTCTGATCTACATATTCTATTTTCCCTGCACTTTGTGCGATCTTGAAAAAACTGAAATAGAGAGGAAAGTGTTTTATTTTCTATGTATGTTCTCTGTCATGCGCTCTATGCGATCTCAAAGAATTAGAAACACATGTGCTCTATGTGATCTCAAATAATTAGAAACACATGCGCTCTATGTGATCTCGGAAAATTAGAAATAGAGAGAAATCTTGCATTTTCCAGGTAAGTTAATCGATATCTAACCCTTGTTGTTGTCGAGAAAAGAAATTGTTTGTGTCTATGAATGCGTGAAAAGAAGTTTTTATTGAGTACACACTCAAAGTTCGTCTTCCACAACAACACCCCCAATCCTCCTTCTTAAGACTATAATTTGTTTTTCACTAGCTCACTTGGTTGAAAGTTACTTTACTTGGTAAGAGGTCTTGAGTTCAAGTTTCTTTTTGGATACTTTTTTTTGAAAAAGTTCATGCATTTATTGTAAAGTGCATTTCACTTCATTATAAAACTGAATCACTATTAAATAACTTTGATTATTTTTTAAGTTATTTTTGGCATACAATTTTCATTTACAAAGTAATTTCATTGTAAAAGTGATTATCGCTTATTCTATAAAAGTGGGTCACTTCATGAGTAACTTATTTAAAAATGAGCTTATATGCAAACTTAGATAAGGAGGAGCATCACCACAAGAACCATCTTCTACTTGCCACGTGGTTCTTTGGTTATCATTTATGCCTTTTTTCAAAAGGGCATAACTTTCACATCTAAAGTCCATTTTCAGTGCCATTTTTTTTTAAATATCCTATTTTTTCGAGATTTTTCCATCTAGACCATCAATTTTGGCCTTTAAATCCATATTCTCTGCATATATTAATATGTCTTCTCGCAGTGATCTTTTGCTTACCATGACCAAATACTTCTCATGGAAAACCAATATGGAAGATTTACTAAGAAGTAAAGGAATGTATCGGATTACCTTGGGAAAAGAACAAGAACCCATTGATGATGAAAAAAAATTCAAATGGGATAATAGGAATGATGAAGCATGTGGACTAATCGGAATGTCCATTTCTCCTAATTTAAGGTTTAACCTTCAAGGACTTAATGCCCCTGATGAAGCTTGGGAAAAGCTTGAAGCTGTGTTTGGTAAACAAAATATTATTCGAGCCCACCGACTGGAAAATCAGTTAATGACTTTAAGTCCAAATGATTTTCCTTGCATTGAATATCACTTATCCAAGTTCAAAACACTTATATTTTTATGTATAGAATGTAACCTATATCTAAAGGAAGGTTGATGCATATATGTTATTCTTAGTAAGCTTTGTAGTGCATATTTTGTTTTTGTGTCTACCTTTTATGCCACCAAAGAAGGTCTAGGGAGTGCTTATAAAAAAAACCCTCTTGAGTCTTTTTGTGATTCTCTAATTCAAGAGAAAGATAAGTGTGTGCAATTTGGATTGATCAACACTATAGGTACATCCAACAAAGCTTTAGTGGTCGAGCGGAAAGATAAATACAATAATCCCAAGAAGCAACATCCTCTCCACAACAAAAAGAAAAACAAGGTTCCCAAACCCTCTATGCTAGCTTTTGCTCCTAATGGTGACAAAGGAGCAAAATCCAAAAGTAAGAAGACTAAGTGACATTGCAACTTTTGTGGGAAAGATGGTGATTCTAAATGTTTTAAAAATATGGAACCCTTAGAAGAAGCAATGAAAAAGCACAACATCAATATTGATTATCCTTGTTCTTCACATGGACATGCACTTTCTACTTATGGTTTATCCTTCAATGCAACTTCTACTTCTTCTTCTTTTGATGAGTGGCTTATTGATTTTGGAGCATCTTATCATATAGCTAAGGATAAAGCCATATTTTCTTCTCTCAGTGAATGTAACACCAAGAAAATATCTGTTAGTGATGATAGATATCTTATTGTTGTGGGGTTTGGAAAAGTTTAGGTAGATAATGGTCATTTAAATGATGTATTAATTGTTACAAGTCTTTCCTATCGCCTTCTATCAATGTATCAAATCACTCATTCAAGTGAAGGTAAAACCGTAAATCTTTCACCTCACCAAGTTGTAATCAAAGATTTAAAAGATCCCAAGCATGTCCTCACAACTGGGATTGTTGATGATATTACCAATTTGTACAAGTTTGACAACCTTGGATCATCATCTTTTCCATCATTTTGTGTTTTTCATAGTGACGACTTGAGAAAAAATTGGCATGAGTGGCTTGGTCATCTAAACTATATCTCATTGTCACAACTATGTAATCAACACATGGTGACTGGTCTTCCTCTATTTTTTTATAGATATGGTGTTTGTGTCAGTTATGTTCTCAGAAAACACCATCGAGATAGTTTTCAAAAACGTTCCTATTGGCATGCCCCGGCCCCTTTGCAGCTTATTCAAAATGATTTGTGTGTTTTGCTTTCTTCTCCTTCTTTCTCTGAGTGCAAGTATTTCTTAACTTTCATTGATGACTTCTCCAGATAGACTTGGGTTTACTTCTTAAAACTTAAGAGCGAAGTGTTTGACAAGTTTTTGGCCTACAAGGACCTTGTAGAAAAACAATCTGGACATCAACTTCAAAGGTTAAGAACAGATAATGGAGGTGAATATGTGAAAAACAATTTTACAAGTTACTGCACTGCACAGGGAATTCAAATGCAACATATTGTTCCATATACACCAAAACAAAATGGTGTTGTTGAAAGAAAGAATCACACATTAAAAGAAATGGCTAATTGTATGATCCAATATAAAGGATTAAGTCTTCATTATTGAGCAGAAGCCATTAACTGTGCAAATTACATAGTAAATTGCACTCCCACAAAGGCTCTAAAAAATGTAACTTCGGAAGAAGCATGGAATAAAATTAACCCAAATGTAAGCCACTTTCGTGTATTTGGAAATGTAGCATGGGCTCACATTATTGACGAGAAAAGGAAATATTTACAACCTAAAAGTGAGAAGTGTATTTTTGTTGGATATTTTGAAGATGTCAAAGGTTATAGACTTCCTAAACCTCATTCCAATGAAATTATTATTAGAAGAGATGCTAAATTTTATGAAAATCTATTGGCTTGGGAGCCCTATTTGGTGTTTATGCCATCTTTGGCATGTCATCCATCTTCGACCTATGAGTCATATTTGGAGATTGTGTCATCTTCTATTCCTTTTCTGGTTTCTTCTTCTTCAGATGATGACAGTGAGGATGAAAAACCACCTCTACCTACTCGTCTTCCTCCATATGAGTCCATTGAACATGAACCTACACCAGCACCACCACTTCCCAAATGAGTCCATTGAACATGAACCTTCACCAGCACCACCACTTCCCAGATGGGTCCGTTCAACATGAGAAGAAGTTGGTGATATTGTTGTTGATCCTTCATATCAGTGTTGGACATGTTTATAGTTCCAACGAGCCTCTTCTCTTTTGGCTCAATTTTTAAAGACTCGTGATACAAAAAAAATTGCAGAAGATTCAGGTCATCCAGATTGGGACACGATAATGAATGAAGAGTATCACTCTTTAATAGAGAATGATACTTGGATCTTGTGCCCCTTCTAAAAGGAAGAAAACTTTTCAAATGTTAATTGGTGCATACAACTAAGTATGCATATGATGGAAGTGTTGAAAGACACAAGGCTCGATTAATTTCTAAAGGGTTCCCTCAAGTTGAAGGCATTGACTATAATGAAACCTCTTCCCGCATAGCCAAAATGAATTCCATCATTCTTGTTCTAGCCTTTGTTTCCTCACATAAATCGGAGATCCATTAGATGGATGTCAAATGTGCCTTCCTGCATGGGGATTTGCAAGAAGATATCTATATGGAACAACCTCATAGCTATGTGCAAAATGACTCTAGCCTTGTTTGTGGACTTTAAGAAATATATTTATCGTCTTAAGCAAGCTCCTCAAGCTTGGTATGCCAAAACCCCCTAGTTTCTTCTTTATACTGCCTTTTCTAGATGTCATTATGATCCTAATGTTTATACCAATAAATTAGGAAGCCATCTCATAATTCGTGTTCTTTATGTTGATGACCTTATGCTCATTGGTAGTGACCCTAAACTTTTAACCCATGTGAAATCTATCCTTAAAAAGAAATTCGAAATGACGGGCTTAGTCTATTTGCATTATTTTGTTGACCTCCAAGTATTGAAAATCAAGGAATATTTATTTCCCAATGTATGCATGTTTGTGACCTTATTTGTTGCTTTCACATGGATGATTCTAAACCAACCCTTCTCCCTTCTAGTCTAGAGTCAAACTTGCTACCACTTGTAGTTCTCCTAAAGTTGATGCCACCTTATACCATCAGTTACTTGGTAGCCTCTTATATTTGACTCATACCAGTCCTGATATTTCCTTTGTTGTTGGTCTTGTTGCTCGGTATATGCAAACATCCCATGAAATCCTTTGTTGTTGGTCTTGTTGCTCGGTATATGCAAACATCCCATGAAATCCATTATAGTTCGGTTTGGGATACATTATATTTCAAGCAGGACTCCTTTATTGGTTGGTTTCATTAATTCTGATTGGGTCGGTGACCCTAATGATCGAAAGTATACTACGGGTTATGTATTTAGTCTTGGTTATAGATCTATCACTTGGGATTGTAAGAAACAACAAGATCTTTATCTTTCCCCAAAAGAAACAGGGTATCGAACAACAGTTAATGCAAGTCGAGGAGCCTTGTAGCTTCGACATATCCTTTCATAGTTTGAATTCCATCAACAGAAATCGAACACCCTTTGGTGTGACAATCAGAGTGTCATAAATCTCACCAAAGATCCAGTTCAACATCAACACAACAAACACATCAAGCTACACATGCACTTCATCATAAAGCTCATTCATGATCAAGTTATTGAAGTGCTCTTTTTCCCTAAAAAAGATCAAGTTGAGCAAGCTTGTTTCCACTGCATTTTATAGTTTCAACTTATTTCTTTATTGAATAGAAAACCAGTTTTATTGTATATCTGTTATTTTGTGTTAAGAACCTGTTAATAATCTGTATTCATTTCGTTCTGCTCATATAATCCGGACCACTTACATTAAAAATTTAGCCGTGAACTTACAATTGTGCATTGCATTTTCTTTAACATAAAGTTTCATTTCATATTTTTTTTAACAAATAGCTTGATTTCCTCCTTTAGATCAAATGTTTTTGTAGAGGCTCTTGGTAGATGGTGCCATGGGTTTGCCATGGCTTTTCTTTCCTCAATCTGCAGATTTTGAACCTGATTTTGAACCTGCACATAGAAACAACAAACAATGAGTGGAAATAACAAAAACTGAGACTGCAAATGGAAACACAAAAAGGACACATAGTGCAGAAATGGAAGGATATGGTATAATGAGAAGCCTTGGTCGAAATGTTAACCGTTGGTAGATGACAGTTGGAGACATGGTAGAAGGATGGTGAATGGTGTTGGAGATTAAATGAATGATATGCCAAGTTAAAAAATTAGACAGGAAATTAAAGGTATGATGTGCCTGGTTAATATAATAGACGGGACAGAGGGACGAAGCCTAATGAGGTTCCAGGAGAGTAGGTATAGGTCATGAGAAGCACATACTATCATTTTAATGAGTCATTCATGTAAGCCCCATCTCGAAATCAGATTGAATAAAACGATGTGAATTTCATTAACTGAGATAATGTGAAGTAACATCATCATATGGATAATCATATTTGAGCCTACGTGTTAGGAGAAGGAAGTGCATGTGATTTATATAAGTTTTTAATGTGAATGCTTTGTGGCATTTTAATAGATTTTTAATATTTATATTTATATTTTAATATAGTAAATAAGTTAATTGTCACCTCCAAGCATGCAAAATAAGTCATTTCAATGTCCCGATCAAAGAAGCAAAATTTTAAATATTTTTAAATCAAAAAACAATTTATTTTATTTATAATAATTAGATTAATAAACTATTTTGAGAAAACATTAAAAAACATTATCAAATCTTTTGTAAATTTATGAAAGTCAATCTGATTTTTACTTGCAACTGATTGTTATATTCCCTGCTTTGGCAAGGACTAATAATATTATGAATGATTACCATAGCCAAAACATCCATACAATAACATGTTAACTTCATCAAAAATTAAATAAGAAGCAATGGGTACATACTCACAGATAAAAGACATTAACAAAAAAATATTCATTGTTTTAAGCTTTCATGGTGTGTTAGATTGTTTGTATTATTCTCGATTGATGCCACTTAACAATAACAACATTTAACTAATTTAGGATTTGGTGCAATGGAGCCACATGAATACATGTAAACCAACAATATGTCCACTAGTATCCAATAAGCACCTCCATAACATTGAAATCTACATAATACCTATAATGAAGATAGAATGTGTGGTATGAAAGGTGGAATGTTGCACAATTCCTAGAATGAGGAAATAACAGGTGGTGTGAAAGGTGGAATGATGACATGCATTCAAAATGTTATTTTTTTTAACAAAGAACAGTAGTGTGGCTCGATGGTTGATATGGAGTTTGTTGTTTTTCTTTTTTTAACAAAGACTGGTTGGCAATGTGGCTCATTGGTTGATATGGAAGTTGTTTTTAAATATTAGCTACTAGATTAGCTCAAGGTCATGACAATAGAAATTAGGGTAAACATGTTTGTTACAAGACTATTAATGGCTTTTAAAATTATTTCCAAACATTGAAAACACATTTTGAAAATTAATTTGAATGTCATAAAAAACGTTAAATTAACTTCTTAAACCATATTTTATAGTGAAAATGCCCATTGACAAGCATTTTACTTGTCAAATTTCAACATTATTCTTTGATGCTTTTACTATTTGATTTGTGCATAAATACAAACACTTGGAATCTCTACAAATAACTATCATTTTTGACATATTAGCAATTTTCCAACTTAAACAACCAAGCTTCATCATCATTTACCCATCACAATATTACATTCCATAACCATTCCACTCAATTATAAAAATATGGAGAGTAGGTCTAAAACCATATTTATAGAATCCCACATTATGCATTCATGCCTTTTAAGGGAATTTCCTCCAGCTTCATCAAGAACGTAGTGTCTAACATATTCTGGCAAATTCATCACTTTGAAACAACAACAGATACATGAAGGTTATTAATTACCAATCCTTTTTACTTCTGAATAATTAATGAACCATACATTATTTACAGAGAAATAACCTTTTGTTATTGCCCTTCATTATAAGATTTACATAATAATGTCTCATTTTATCATCTACAAGTGTGCTCGTGGTTTCATTTTGCAAGGTCACGATCAAAATGCACCCTAACCATTCCACAAGTACAACATGGTTGCACTTGTCATCACAAAAGTCCTCGACTGCCCTTAAAACCATGAAAAATTAAAAAATAATGGTAAAACCTTCTATTTACTTTTATCACTAACATGACGTGGGAACTACAACCTATGGTTAACCTAGCTTCTAGCTTAACAAAACCAAGTTATAAGCATAAAGGACAATACTTAATAAAACCACAATGAATCTAAGAAATTTGTTTCCAAGAGAAAAAAAGTTGTTTATCTATATTTCAAGCATAAATCAAATATACAAAGGTATGTGTTCTGGAGCACTCACATAATGCTTGTTATGAACATAAAAAAAAAGTTGACAAATTGTAGCAAAAAGTCTTTGAACAATCCAAAATAGACATTTATCTAAAACAAGAGATGCCATTGAGTCTCTCAATTAGAAACTCCCGAAAACTTTGATATCATCATTATGTTAGGATATTTAGGCACTTAAGAGTTAGTTAAGGTCAACTTGGTCTAATGTGTCGTTAGGTTAAGTTGTGTTTCTTTAGTATGCATTTGTAGTTAGGTAATCCAACGGTCATGATATGTTCTCGACATAGAATGATCCGACGACTCATATTCTCCTCGATCTTAATGGCTACATTGATATGTGGCTTAATACATGATTGGTCCATGATATCTATGTAAAGAGCATGGAGGGTCACTTGTCGATGATCGATTGTGAGAAATTATCTATAACATATTTTCTTTTTCATTAATCAATTGCTCCAAGTGGCCATGTTGGCTTGCGCCATGGTTGTTTCTCCACATGGGTTTTAGCACGTAAGAACATCGGTGTGTTGATCTTTGTTTTGGTTGTGTGAGTGCTTACTGATGGTGTTTATCATATGTTGGAATAATTGTGTTTTTTAATGATTCAGATTGTATTATATTGTTTTTCATCTATCTTGATCCTGTCATAGTGGAAAAAATTGGAGGAATCATCTTGGAGGTCCATTTTAGTGGCAAGTCCCAGTTTGGAAAATTGGGGTCTGGAATTTTCCAAGGCCATTTTGAGGCACCAAACATATTTTTTGGAGGATTAAATCTTTCCCAAATTATTTGGGACCTCGTGATGTTATTCTTCACATCGAGACCTTTCCAATGGTGCAAGAATTGCGTCAATTGGAACTCGTATGAAAAAGTTATGCCTCTTGCAAGTTAACCTACCGTGTTGACCACCATGGTACGAGAGGATGCCACATCAGCCCTCATTACTCATGCATATGAGGCTAGCCACATATGTAATTTCAAGAATATTCTAGAAGTTCCAAAACCCTATCACAATTGAAGGTTGAGGAAGTCAAAAAAATCTACGTCCCCTAGATGGCTATCAATCTATGTTAAATATTGGACCACTAGGAGGAGAAGGGGTACCATTATTTTGCATTATATCTTGTTCCATGGCTAAGAAAAACATATGAGTGGTATTTTGTGAGCATAAAATAGGAGGAGATATTATTTAATAGCCATACAAGCCATAGGTCAAAGGAAACTCCACAGAGAGTGCCTCTTTCTTTGTACTTAAATCATTTATATACTAGAGAAAAGAGAGCAGAGAAACCTCACCTTCTAGTTGGGTTTTCTCCCGTATTGGGTTTCCCAGGTCATATATTGTGTTTATTTGGGGATGGTGTGATTGTATTTTATTGTTCACTATTTTCTACATTTTATCTATTTCATGCATAAGCAAAAAAATTAGTAACTAAATATTCTAGAGATTTGAACGTAAAATAACCTTAATAGTAAATATTTCAATATTTTATTAGATCTATTGTGACGAATTGTTCCAATGGAATATCCACGGCAGTTTATAGATCATATTGGTATCAGAGCAAGTTTTTCTTTTGGGTACTTGTGGGAAGTTGCGGGATCTTTGAATCGACTTAACAAGAAGTCAAAGAAACCCTAGCCGTGGCAGAAGAGTATGTTCATAATAACCCTTGAGATCCAGCAAAAGAGAGATTTGAGTGGTGTTCCTGGCATCAATCAGAATATGAACCTCCTCATGGTAGCTCTAGTAAGAAATATCATATTTTTCAGAGATGATGAAGGCTCTAACTCAGAGATCGGATCAGAGGGGAAATTAAGATATCGAGAAGACTCAAGAAAGGAGTCGCAAAAGGAATATTTCGAGAAAGAGTAGTTGAGTTGAAGTGTCGTTAACCCTTCACAGTCCCTATTCAAGATGGAATAGAAAGTGGACATAAATCCATACCAAGGTAAGATTGATGCATTAAAATGGAATCATTGGTTGCAACAACTAGAAGTTTATTTTAGCATTCACCATATATATGAAAGGCAGAATATCGCATTTGCTAGATTGAAGTTAGAGGGCCATGATTTAACCTAGTGGGAAATCCACACAGAAAGACTTAGGTTGGAGGGTGATCCATCAATAACTAGGTGGGAGGAATTCAAAACCCTCATCAAGTCCCAATTCTACCATATTAGGTATGTAGAGGACTAATGGATCTAGTGGCACTACTTCAAGCAAAGGCAGGGGCAGAGTGTGTAGGAGTAAACCAATGAGTTCAGAAAGATGATCATCATGCTTGGTATCTCTCCCAAGAACCAAAATGTACTCCTCAACTATATGTAGGGTTTACATGGTCATCTACAAAAGTAGGTGAATCTCTTCAATCCAAGGACAATGGATGAGGCATGTGTACATGCACAATACCTGGAAAACATAGGCCAAAAGAAGGGG
>CBVK0104044151.1:0-12294 GCA_900067695.1 Picea abies
TTGCCCGATACCCAAAATTTTGGGGTAAGGGAGATGAAGATGTTGAGCAGCACTGGTTTTTATGTGAAGCAATCTGGAGATCCAGAGGGACTCTAGATGCGAATAAGTTGGTTGAGTTCCAAACTGCCTTGAGAGGTCTCTCTCTCAAGTGTTACATGAAGATTATCGATCCAAGAGTGCTAGGAATGCAAGTTCAAGTGTTCACACTTGGTTAGGTACAGACCAGGTTCATAGCAGAGTTTAAACTACCTTAGTTATAATAACAAGCTCTATTTGAGTTGTGCAAGATTCAACAAAGGGAAGGTGAATCAGCCTGGGAATACAGACAGAAGTTCAAAGATGTTATAGGGAGGTTAACACATCCAATCCATGAGGAACATAAAAGGGAATGGTACATTCAGGGGCTACTACCTTTGACTCGGATAGCCACTTTGAAAGATGCCTTGGAACAATCGATGAAGATTAAATCCATGGCGGGATACCCTGGGAGCCTGAGAGTGACCAGACCCCTAGCAAATGCAAACTTGGTGCAAGTACAAGGTAAAATATCAATTCTTATAGAAACAATTCAAGAACTGACAATACCTAGACTAGGACGACCGCAGGTCTAGTGCACTGGATGTTATGTAGAAGGACATATGGGGAACAAATGTCCACGAATGAGGAGAATGGGACCTCCTCAAAATCCGATGGTACCCTCACCAGGACCCATGAGAGGAGTTTCACAAGTGTCTGTGAACTTACCATTCCATAACCCCACCCCATATCATTCTTTTCTTAGGAGCCAAGCAACACTAGCAATTGACTATAGTGAGATTTTCTGAATCCATGGGCATGGGCCGAGACAGTGCCCCATTATGCAGAAATATTTGACAGTACCAAATAAAATACACTGTGAGTTCTTTTCATATACCACACATACTACCAATCAATGTAGAGTGTTGGATGCACTTGCAGACAGGTTGGATCAAACAACATTTAGGGTGAATGAAACCCTCAGGGATCGGGAATAGGTCAAGGAGGTGGAGCCGGAAGAGAATTTAGAGGAGGAATAAATGGGGGAAGAGGGCCAAGCATATGTTATAACTGTGATGAGAAAGGTCACATTGCTAGATACTAACCTCATCCAAGGTGAACATGGTGCTCTCATTGCAGAACCAATGGGCACGCAACTGAAGACTACCTAGAATTAATTGTGAAATGGGAAGATAGGGTACGACAATGAGGAACTAACCTCATCAGTTCAGAAATAAGAGAGTTAGTAAAGGAAAATTTCCTAACCTCAATATATTTACTCGAGAAGGAGAAAAGACAGGAGCTGACATTGATACTCTACCTCATATCCAGAAACCAACACCTAAAGAAGACATGTATGACCCTCTAAAACAGAAGTTGTTCTTTAAAATTGCCATAGAAGTATTTCATAATATCCCTTGACGTGAGATGAAATAGAAACCCCCACAACCTGTAGTTTACCCTAATATTGTGCAAGTCCCTGCTTCACCCCGTGCACCCAGAAACCATGTAGTCACACCGAGACAACCTGAGCAACCTCAAAATGTAGTCGACCTTTGTTTCAATTATTCTCTGACATTCTCGGGAATGATCAATTAACAGATAAGTTACACAATGCGCTATACCTATTTTTAGGGAATGAAGAACCCATAGAAGCAGGAATAAGGCCTAGTCTTCCTGAGTAGAGTACTCAGAGAGTGCAAAGAAAAAAATTATGAACTGGAAAAGAATTCAGACTAGTAGCCCAGCAAGATGAATTTGAGATTAAGGATGTCATATTGGATCTAGGATCCAATGTGACCATCCTGCCTAAGAAGACCTGGGAAGCCTTAGGAAAACCTAGGCTAGAATATTCCCCAATTCATCTAAGGATGGCCAACCAATATTGTATTTTCCCAATAGGAAGACTAGAGAGTGTGGAAATAGATTTTGTGGGAGTTAAGACGATAGTTGAATTTGAAGTGATTGAAATCATGGGGGATAAGGACCCCTACCCTTAACTACTTGGCATTGATTGGGCCTTCAAAAACTATGTAGTAATCAAATGAAATAAATACATCATGACCTTTGAGGCTAATGGAATCAAGGTAGCTCAACCCTTGGATCCATATGTAAAACCCAGATATACAGAGCCAATAGAAAATAACATGGAGGGAGAAGACTTGGATCAGTTGTACATTGTAACAGCTAGAACAAGAGACGATTATGTAAATACTATTGTTGATGGATCAGTAAGTTGGAGGAGTATACAATCAGTAGATGAAGATTTAGAATTGGCATTTGACAGTTGGCAACAAAGCTCGTACGAAAAAATTTCAAGGAGATGTGCAATTGTCAAAGCAACCAGATGGGTTGGGACCGAAGTCATAGAACACCCATCATATGATGGCACCTCAAGACTCGATAGTTTTCTTCTCAACATGGAAGAAAAGGTAGTAGAGGATCAAAGGATCTCAGTACTAGATGTAGCCTTTCAAGACACCCCTGCCAGATGGTGGGCTAATCATAAAGCCTTACTCAGAACTTGGGACAATGTAAAGAAAGCTATCAAGTATAGGTTTCACAATAAGGAGTAGTTGGAATTAGAGATGTAAACGGATTTCCAAGTTGCACAACCATTCAATGGAGAATTAGATCCTAAAGTACATATTGAACAGTGCATAACACAATGGTAAGTTGCAAAAATACCCTCTTGATTCTAGGTTCAGGTATTTCCCCATTCTCTAGGTCCAATCCTGAAATCTTGGTTCATACATGAGGAAACCAAAAGACACACCAACAACTAGAAAACGTTGGTAGCTCATTTTTGCAAGGACTTCTTGTTTACAAGTAAGTACCATGAGCTTGAAGTAGTCCTCCAAAAGATTAAAGAATTTATTTTTACAGATAATAGTAATCAGAAATAAAACCTAGTGGCATGTACAAATAATAGACGATAAATTTAGACTAACCTTCATGTACCCTCCATAAAAAAGCCTATAGAATTCTATAATATTAGCAAGGATTCATAAATCCCAGATGACTTAGAGGAATTGAGGAACCTGTCCATTAAAGAGACATAAGGGAATAGAGAAATTCAAAACACCATACCCAGTTAGACTGATAGTTCCTACAATCACCCATTAAAATTGCGCAAAGTCAATATAGGGACCACAGAGCAACCTAAGATAGCTATGGTGGGAGATGACTGGGATGAGAAAACTAGTCAAGAAATACAAAGTCTGTTGTGGGAATATGAGGATTTGTTCCCAAAGACTTTTTGAGAGTTGATGGGAATCAAAGGAGTTATGGGAGAAATGAAAATCGAATTGAAACCAGGATCCAAGCTTGTGAGGCATAGACCATATCGTCTTAACCCTAGAGTAAAAGAGAAGGTTAATAAGGAGATAGACAAGATGTTGGAAGTTGGACTTATTTTTGCAATAGAAGAAACAGAATGGGTCGACCCAATATTCATTCAAAGCAAGAAAGGCACACAGGATATCAAGGTCTATGTAGACTATAGAAGCCTTAACTATTCATGTGTGCATGACCCTTTCCCAACACCTTTTACTGATGAGGTGCTAGAACAGGTTGTGGGGAAGGAAGCATACTCATTCGCAGATGGATTTTCAGGGTACCACCAAGTCAATATTGTCGAAGAGGACAAAAAGAAGACCACATTCATAACAAAATGGGGATCTTTTGCATGCAATGTGATGCCATTTGGCTTAAAGAACGTCCCTGTAGTTTTCTCCATAATTGTAATAGCATCTTTCAAAGAGTTTATTCACAAGTTCAAATAGGTCTATATGGATGATATATAGTTTTCTCAAGGAACATGTAACGTTGTTACGTTTGATGTTTGACATATGCAGAGAATTGAAGATATAATTGAATCTCATAAAGTGTATCTTTTGCGTACCACATGGGAATTTGTTGGGCCACATAGTCTGTCGAGAACGTGTATTAGTAGAAACAACCAAAGTTGTGGTTATTTTGAACATGCCACCACCTACGAGTGCTAAGCATTTGTTCTCCACACTGGGACACATAGGGTACTATCGCAGGTTCATCAAAAGATATGCAAACATTATTGTACCTCTAGAAAACCTATTGAAAAAGGCCTAAATGTTCCAATGGACTCCATAATGTGATAAAGCATTCGATACCCTAAAGGGGAAGCTCAACACAACACTGATTCTAATATTCCCAAGCTAGGAAAATGAATTTCACGTCCATGTAGACACTTCAAGAATTTTCTTAGGAGTTATCTTAGCACAACCTGGAGATGGAGCAATGGATCATCCTATCTATTTTGCGAGTCGAAAGTTGTCATAAGCAGAGCACAACTACACAAAGACAGAAAAGGAGGGTTTAGCCATGATCTATGATTTGCAGAAATTTAGACATTATTTGTTAGGTTCTCATTTTAAGTTCTTTATTGATCATTCTGCATTGAAATATCTAGTTAACAAACCTGTGCTGGAAGGGAGAATTTGTAGATGGTTGCTACTATTTCAGGAATTCTCTTTTGAGGTGATTATTAAGCCTAGAAGATGCAACAAAGGGCTTGATTACCTGTCTAGATTTGAGTCAGGGGAAAGTGGCAAAGCATTTGATGATCATCTCCCAGATGCAGATCTGTTCCAGGTTGAGGCCATACCAGACTACCTGGAAGACATAACAGTCTTCTTAAGTATAGGAGTCTACCCAAAGACGTATTCTGCAACCCAGAAACGCCATATGGTGGTTAGAGTAGCAGACTATCAGTTAATTTCTAGGAAATTGTATAAATTGGGACTAGATAGTATCCTCAAGAGATGTGTCTTGGATCATGAAAGTCAAGATATACTATGGGAGTGCCACAATGGAGTTGTGTGAGGTCATGTAGGAGGAAAGGCCACTGCGCAAAAAATCCTCCAAGCTAGACTATGGTAGGAAAAGCTCTTCAAGGATTCAAAGGTATATGTTAGATCATGTAATGTGTGTCAAAGAGTGGGTAAGTCGTCACGACGAGCTGAATTACCACTTCAACCAATTCATGATTTGAAGTCATTTGAGAAGTGGGAAGTTACTTCATTGGACTGATTAACCTCACAACTAAAAATTCAAAGGCTAGGAACATTATTATCACAACAGACTACCTTACACATTAGGCTGCAGCAACAATTGTTTAGGACTGCTCAACCGATACTGCTGCTAGGTTCATTTTTTAGAATATTATCACTTGATTTGGATGTCCTAGAAGTCTGACTAGTGATCAAGGAGCTCATTTTATCAGTAGTACCATAGAAAAGATTACAACAAAGTTCTTGATCCAACATCACAAAATCATCCCCTACCACCCACTAGCCAATGGAACAATAGAATCATTCAACAAGATTCTAGAGAGAGGGTTAACAAAGGTATTTTGCGCAAATCAGCAATATTGGGATGAAAGAGTTCCAACAATACTATGGGCTTACAGGACAACCACAAAGAAACTCCACAGGTACACACCCTTTCATCTATTTTATGGGAAAGAGGTTATGGTTCCTATAGAATTCCTTACTCCAAGTTTGTACATTGCACATATCACACACATGTCATAGGAAGAATTAGTTGTGCAAAGACTCATGGAGTTACAAGAAATTGAAGAGACCAGGGTTTTAGCATACTTCCATCAGTCAGTTGAGAAAGCAAGGAAAAAATATTGGCATGACAGACACATTAAGACTAAAGTATTTGCGTAACGAGACAAGCTCGTACTCTATGACAGTCGGTACAAGAAACATCATGGAAAGTTGTGCATGCATTGGTTGGGACCATTTATAGTTGCGGAGATCTGAGCTTCAGGTGAAGTCAGACTTGTGCAATGGAATGGCATGTTGCGGCCAGGATGGGTGAATGGCACTCACCTAAAATTTTATATTTCTCAGAAATGATCTAAAGGGACTATTACTCTAGTCCGAAGGAGCATGTATAATTGTTAGATTTGAGTTTTATGTGATTTTTGTAAATTCAGTTAATAAAGTTGACGTGTGCAGTGTTGTGCCATGACATGTAGTTCATTTATTTTTTTGTCTAAGTGTTGTTTGATACAGAACTTCTTACTCAACAGTGTAGGATTAAAAGCATAAATAACCCATTTATGATAGTCATTAATATGACGTCTTTATTGATCATTCTGCATTGAAATATCTAGTTAACAAACCTGTGTTGAAAGGGAGAATTTGTAGATGGTTGCTATTATTTCAGGAATTTTATTTTGAAGTAATTGTTAAACCTGGAATATGCAACGTAGGACATGATCACCTATCTAGATTAAAGTCAAGGGAAAGTGGTGGAGAAGTTGACGATCAGCTCCCAGATGCAAACTTGTTCCAGGTTGAGGCCATACCAGAGTACCTGGAGGACATAGAATTCTTATTAAGTACAGGGGGCTTCCCAGAAACATATTCCACAACCCAGAAACACCATATGGTTGTTAGATCAGTGGATTACCAATTTATCGTAGAACAGTTGTATAAACTGGGACTAGATAGTATCCTCGGAAGATGTGTCATGGATCATGAAAGACAATATATACTCTGGGAATGCCACAATGGAGATACAAGAGGTTATGTAGGAGGGAAGGCCACTGCATAGAAATTGATCCAAGAATGACTTTGGTGGGAAACATTATTCAAGGATGCAAAGGTATATGCTAGATCATGTGATGTTTGTCAAAGACTGGGTAAGTAATCATGACGAGATGAATTACCACTTAAACTAGTTTGAGCTCTACAGGAATTTGAGAAGTCGGTAGTTGACTTTATTGGACCTATCAACCCCACAGCCAAGCATTCAAAGGCTAGGTACATCATTACCGCAACTGAATACCTTACGCGTTGGGATGAGGCAACAGTTGTTCAGGATTGTTCGATCGATACTACTGCTAGGTTCATTTTTTAGAATATTATCACTTTCTTTGGATGTCCTAGGAGTCTGACCAGTGATCAAGGATCTCATTTCATTAGTAGCACTATAGAAAATCTTACAGTAGATTTTTTGATCCAACATCACAAAAGCAACACCTACCACCTGCAAGCCAATGGAACAGTAGAAGCATTCACAAGATTCTAGAGAGAGGTTTAAAAAAGGTCTATTGTGCAAATTGAGAAGATTAGGATGACAAATTTCTAGCAGTACTATGGGCTTACAGGACAACCACAAAGAAACTCCACAGGTACATGTCGTTCTAGCTAGTTTATGGGAAATAAGTAGTGGTGCTTGTAGAATTCATCACTCCAAGTCTATACATTGCACAAATCACACATATGTCAGAGGAAGAATGAGTTGTGTAGAGACTTATGGAGTTACAAGAACTCAAAGAGACCAAGTTTTTAGCAGACTTCCATCAGTCGGTTGAAAAAGCAATACAAAAGGCTTGGTATGATAGGCACATTAAAACTAAAGTATTTTCCCAAGGAGACAAGGTTTTACTCTATGATAGTCAGTACCAAAAGCATCTTGAAAAGTTGTGCATGCATTGGTTGGGACCATTTATAATTGTGGAGATCTGACCTTCAAGAGCAGTCAGGCTTGCGCAACTAAATGGTATGATGCGGCCAGGATGGGTGAATGGTGCTCTCCTGAAACCCTATATGTCTCACAATTGAGATAAAATGACTGTTTCTCTAGTCCAAAGGAGCATGTATAATAGGTACATTTGAGTTTTCTACAAATTTTGTAAATTCAGCTAATAAAGTTGATGTGCGCAATGTTGCACCATGACACGTAGTTCATTTTTTGTTTAAGTGTCAGTTGATTCATAACGACTGACACAACAGTGAAGGATCAAAAGCATAAAGAATCCATTAATGACAGTAATTAATATGATGGGGACCCCTTTGTGTTCGAAGGGAGAATGAATCTGAGTACAATCTGAGTCCATGTGCCACATGAACCTAGTCTAGTCACAGCCTTTATTTCCATTACGGTACCCCATCTAAATTCAGTTAAGTCATAAGGCCGCAATACGTAAACATTCCATCAGTATTCGCACTGATATTCCCACCCGTCAAACAACAAGGTATGAAACCAGCCAAGTCCCTATCCAACTCGCACAAGTAAATTCCATAATCGCCCGATAGGATTTACCCCGTTAACCCATCCCGTCGGACAACTCATATCCAAGTTGCGTCCATATGGTCATAATGAACAATAGTTATTGCTAAACTTTTCACTAAGACTGAGTATAAGGCTCTAAGAACTCACCATAGAACACATCATTTTCAAAATAACTTAGCAATTTATGAACTCTGTAGAGCGAGAAAACCTTCCCAGTCAAGAAACCCATAGTCATGATCCTCAATCCTTAGCTCACCATAGAAGTTTTAATAACTCAAAATATACAATTCTGAGAGCTATAGGAAGTCGAAGAACCATGTCCAAAGACATAGTACCAGGTGAGCCCTGCAACCCTCGATTCGAGGTCATAGGTGATCTCAAGGGGAAGGTTGAGCAGGTCAAGCTCCTTGATCTTGATTTAACAAACCCAGTCTTGTTTCCCTAGATGAACATAGACGTCTTCTGGGATATATCTCCATATGAGTTGGTAGGCATGCAATTCATGACAAAACCATAATTTATCAACCTATTCAACTTGAATATCATGAACCTCGGGGACCTACTAGTATTCGGTACCACTGGTGATGTTGAGCGGTGCACCAAATTCCTAATCAGGAGGGTGTATGACCAAAGTCTCTGGTTGGATAGGCGATACCCAATCCATGTTTAAGACATCCATCAACTTACTGTACTATCCTTTGAAGGAGAGGATGTGTTGAAAGGATTCCAGGGTTCTGGTAAGCATGATAAAAAGAAAGGAGAGCCCATCCTATATGAGAGGTTCAACACAAAGAGGGGGGGTGCACAACAAAAATTGACCCAATTCTACCAGAGATAGTTAGGACTGGTTGTTACATCATAGCCAACAAGGTTATGAGGTCACATTACAAGGGCGAATGCACACCAGATGCATTGTTAGTAGCAGACTTTTGCGCCAATGGCGTTGTATTCAACTGGTGTAGTTACCTGCTGGAGGAACTACTAGTGGCTTGTGAGGAAGACCAGGATAAGGGAGGCACCTTCACCTATGGATATTTGTTGATGGAATTCTCGATGTTTAATTGGAAACCACTCGTGGGAAGACCGTTGACGCTAGCAGACAAGGGGCACCTTGCAAAGATGTTCGAGCCATGGAAGTCCAGGATGGATTTGGAGAATACATATTTCAACACCGCAACGTTCTCTAAGTGGTACAATGGGATTATAGATGCAATGTAGAGGTTGTGAATTCTGTAGGATCTCTTGAACTGTAACAGGAAGAAAATTTCTTTCAGCATGAACCGACATCATACGTTTGTATGGTCGAGGCATGTTAACAGGGAAGACTTCCATTCGAGGATGTTGTCATTCTACCTGGACGAGGAGGCCTTCGAAAAATAAGTAATGCCATGGCCAAGAGTTAAATGCAACCCATGCAAGTTGGGGATGCACTATATTATTCCTATAGAGATGTTGAGGAAGATAGGAAAATAAGCAGGGGTAGGACCAAGTGCAGGCTCAAAGCCATAGAAGAAAGAAGCTCTGGTAAAATCGAACTCTGAGGAGGAAGACAAGACGCAACCATTCTAGTGTAAGAAAAGAAAATTGTCGGTCTTCCACCCACTTCCAGATAAATTCATGTTGACATGTGTGGATTTCAATGAGATCATGAGTGTTGCGTTCAGCACAGAACCAGTGGAGAAGAAGATCAGAACTAGGGTCTCACCGAGTAAAGTTATGAACCCCCAACCCATTGCATCGGTTGTCCCCCGCAATCGCTTAGTGGTCAGAACAACCCCCATCATCCATATTCAGGATGACCCTGAGCCTGACATCCCTCCATCCACCATCATCATTGAGAACCCTCTGTCACCACCACAACCCCAGTCACCAACCCCAGAAACCACCAGTCCAACCCAAACCACATATCTAGAGTTGGCACAGCTCAATCCCCCAAAGAAAGAAGAGAAAGAACTCTCAGAAACAACCCAGGAGTTTCTTGAGCTGAGACTAGAGGTTTATGATCCAAACACCGAAGTACCAGAGCAAAGCCTGTAGCTGACTAGTCCGAACCTGGACATCCAGGACCAGTAGATTGAACCTTTTATTTCATAAAAGGACACCCAAATCATGGAGGAGCCACAAGATCAAAGAACCCAACACATTCCCTCAATGACCAAGGTTGAGGGTGGCCAATAAAGTGAAACGTAGGAAGAAGACGCAAGAAACGGGCAAGAGATACTAGAGGTTCATAAGGAACTAGAATCAACATCTAGGCACAGTGTGACATCCATGAAGGAACAAATGGATCTAATTCTCCAAAACCCTCAGCAGTGCACAGATTTGTTGCAACTCTACCTGGCTAGAGCAGAGGTTTTGACACTTTTTTCCATTAGTGGTGAGGTTAAAGCTAATTCTAGGACCATCTGCAATGAACAAGGAAGTAGAGACTCCCTCAGAACACTCAGCGATTAGTGGACTTCCACTACAAAATTGAGCACCTAGTGATGTAGTACCGTCTCCTATTGACCTTGCACAGTGGCCAATGACACAATTGGTTGGAATTATCAAAGCATCCATTGATCAACTAGAGAAGAGGCTCCAATAGGCCAAGAGATCTGCCAAATATGCAAGGGATGAAGCGGTCCTTGCGCAAGCATGCAAGACACAAGAAGTGCATGAAAAGATCTAGGTTGAACGTATACTGGAAAGAGTGCAAGAAAGGCTTGTTGAAGGCTGGCTGAAGATTCAGAAGGTCGCATCCCAACTGCCCAAAGCCAACAATGTAGGAGAGCTAGAGCATCAGATTGAGTTGCTCCAAGGAGAATGGATATAACTGGCCATTTGCACTGAGCATATGGAAGTGCAGTTGCGGAAAATTTAGCAACAAGCAGAACAACAGCCTCAGAAGTTGCAGGAGAAGATGGAGAATATAGTATTGCAAGGAAACAATGCCTGAGCATCACTACATAAGCACACAAATGAGTGCACAAATATTTTTAGGGAAGTCATCAATTGGATGGGCATCATCGCTAGATGCAACCAGGTCATGGAGGATGTGCGCACCAAAATCCATGTGTTGAATGAAGAAGTTGCGACCACGATGGATCCGTTGGAGCAACAACAGAAGTTTGACCAGATCTAGAAAGTGGGAAATGAACTGAATGCCCTCTTTGAGGCACAATATGTAGCAAAGAAGGAGTTGTGAGACTTTTGGCCTATCATTCAGACAGTGTACATGCATATGCATCAAGTTGATGCAACATCATATTCTGAGTGGAACTCAATGGTCACATCCAAGCCAAATGGGTGTAGTACAGAGGCAACCCAACGGTTCATAGTAGAGGCATCACTCCTTTCAAGGAAATGGCAGGATAAAGTTGGAAGCTTCCAAGGAGTGAGGAAGAGGGACTTGGAGTTGGTCCCAGAGTTGGGCCCTTTGTTTGAAGAGGAAAAAGAAGAAAAAGCACAAGCAGAAGAGAAGAAGAAGGATGAAAAGGAGGACAAGGGAAAACAACAGTTGCTCCTGGAAGCTGTGAAAGAATCGAGCACTTAACTCGAGGGCGAGTCACATTTTGTGGTCAGAGCGTGTTGGGACCTTTGTTTTGGGATAAGTAATTTCATAAGTTTTGGTCGAGTATGATTTGCGCAACATTAAGAAGAAGTTGGACAATAGAGAAATAAAAATCAATAGAAATCAGTTTTGAAAAGGACAATGCAATGCCAACAAAGAAAAAATGGTTGCAACAGAACAAGAAAGTGTGTGAACCAATACATAAGACACAACTTAGCTTATATATAGGGAGGAATATGATTTTTAAAGGGTTAGTTGTTGGTTCGGCTGAATTGCAATTGCGTTTAGTTCCATCATTCCCTTATTGTTAGGTTGATGTCATAGTTATTGTATGCAAATGAGAGGTTAGAGCCAAGAGTCTGTAATGTAATTTTTACACCATTTTGAGAGTCAGAGATATGCGACATGAGTTTAGAGCTAGGAGCATGTAACAAAGCACTACTATATGTCTCTAAGCTTGTAAATGAAGAAATAGTTTGAAGATAATATGAAGAAGAATCTAAATTTTCAAAATATGATGTGTCTTTTTGTGTTTTACTCATGCATTACAATACTTCTTTATGGTTTATAAGTGTAACACCCTATTTCCCCCATCTTGTAAAAATAACTGGACTGGCCAAGAACTATGGCAAACTCATAAATGTGAATATGTG
>CBVK0104044185.1:0-15962 GCA_900067695.1 Picea abies
TAAGAATCTATATGCATTGCTTTACTTCGCAGGTTTAAAACTTACAAAGATCCTCTATGGATAACTATATATAGAGTAGAAGGTTATGTATTTTTTTTTCAAGAATTCTTATTGTATTTGGAGGATTGTTCTTGGAAATTTCTCCCTTGAAGAGGCAAGTGAAAATATCTCTCTATTCTTTTCTCTCTTTTCTCTCATGTTCTCAGGTTTTGAATTACATTTCATGTGATTTCTCTAGATTTTTGGGTTAATTACACTACAAGTGGTATCAAATCTCTTTCTTGGGCACAAAGTGGGAGAATTTTTGGGCACAAAGTGGAAGAATTTGTTTTTGTTTTTGCAATTTTTTGACAGAAAAAGGAGGATGACAAAATTCAGGTTGATTTATCAAACTTTTTGTGCACAATTTGGAAAATCCAGCATGAGAACTGAATTCTTCTGGAAAAAAAATACCAAATTTTAAGAAAACAATCATCCAAAATGGAGTCCGAAAAGTGGAGATATCGTCGATTCAAAATATGCAAGTTTTAGATTTTTTCGGGTGATGGCTGCGAATTTCGTAGATTGGATATCTTTTGACAAAGTGCATAAATTCTAGTGAAACCAGTGTCATTAGATCAAGAAAAGATGTGGAATTTCATAATTTACGTCATAATAGCCAATTAGATAAGTATAACTGAAGTTGTGTGTTGGCCAAATTATATGCTAATTTCTGTTACATTTTATCATCAATCTAGGTTTATAAACTTATGAGGTGCAAGGAAAAATATATGTAGAGACAAGTGCTTAAAGTGCTTTAAAACCTATCAAATTAAGTTATCATTCTTCACACATCTAACTGTATGCTTAAAGAAAATCTAAAAACAATATTATTAAGAAAATACTTAGACCTCTTAAGATCAATACTATCCAACATGAGTTGTGAAGTAGAACCCCAGATTGGCTTAGCCAACGATACTTTGCAAGATTCTTTTTGTTGATATTAATCCCAAGAGAAATTAACATGGAGTAACACACCATCACAATTTATCATTCAATAAAATCACAAAACTGTAATATTCAAGAAATGAAAACTACAGGAAAACCAATGTTTGCATAAAATGAAACTGCATGTGCTATAGGAACTAAATTGCCAACGCTGCAGAGACTAAGCTACAATAAATCTAGTGTCTGCAGAATCGAAATAGTATTATTGTAACGAAAAATTGTAATGAATTCATAACACATATAAGAAATAACTAACACACACATTAAGATATGATCAAACTTCACAAAGAAGAAGTGTTTCTAAGACATTAAGATATGATCAAACTTCACAAAGAAGAAGTGTTTCTAAGATGAAGGGGGCCCTTCTCTTAGAAACACGCTCGTAAATCTATAGGAAACTTAGGAGTACAAGAATTAAAACTGCATAGAAACCAACCTTTAATTCATTTTAAAAAGGTATAACAAATATCTGAGACCCTGCTCTCTGATCTCACAAATTGATTTCCCCCCTCATCCCAATAGTATATCTCATTTATACATGAAAATCAATCGAACTGAATTCCCAAAATTAGAATTCCTTCAAACAATATTTACAGTTTTGGGAAACATGTCGCACACAAAATTTGGGCAAACCCAGATTAGAAAATCATATTTATCTCTGAAACCATCTCAAATGTTTGAAATTGGACCAATATGTAACCAATTTGGACTCTTCTACGCAAAACCCATGTTTTAGTTTTTCGAGATCTATCTTCATCTACCCAAAAATCATGTCGAAAATTGCCCGTCTGGAACTATTTATTAATTTTGACTATAGCTTTGACCAAGTGCTTATAGACTCACACATGAGACCTGGGCGTGATCTGATTGACTTGGGCATGATCATATGGGTACATAACCATCTAGAATAATCTAACTATGATGTAGATGTGCCCATTTCTCCATTGGACATGTGGAAGTACGAGGAACAATGATGGTGCTGCAGGAAACCTGGAAGTGACTGTTGTAGGATCATGTTGTTGCAGGAAACCTGGAACTGACTACTTTAAGATCACATTACTAAAACCTGGAAGTAATTGTTGTAGGATCATGTTGTTACAGGAAATCTGGAACTAACTATTGCAAGATCGCATTACTAAACTCATAAAATCAATAGAAAACCAACTTATAATTCTCATTAATTCACTAGAAATGAAGGAAATACAACTTATAATTCTCATTAATTCACTAGAAATGAAGGAAATACATGATAATTAACGACTTGAGCATATGGGGGTGTACCATGGTACTTTTGTGAATATTTATGGTAGGAATTGTGATAAATGAGTAAAGGGTGAGGTCAAATGATCAAAAGTAGTGATTCAAATGACAAAAAAAGATGACATATTGGTGACCTAACATTGTGATCATTTTACATTTTCAACCTCAAGCCCTACCTTGCACAATTTATTTTGTAGTAATTCTAAGAGATTTTTCTCATGTTAACATGCTCATAATTTATAATTTGTTTTAGAGACGTGTTCCGACACCTTTAAATAAAACAATGATCCGTCATTTAGTGGATAAAACTTTTGTAGGGGAAGAATACACACATGAACTACACATGGTTTCACCTTTCCATGTTGGAAACCTTTGTAACCCCTGTTGGTACCCCTTCGAGTAGTACTACATAAGACATTATATGTATATATAATCTCACTTCCATGTACCCTTGGGTATATAGGAAGTCCCCTAGGTACACTTGAAGCCAACCTTTGATAAATCAATTAATTATCATGTTGCTATAGTACACCGATATTGTCACTCACGGAGCTCACTTTCTAGTACCTGGGTAGTCGAGTAGTACAAATAAGGGGATGGTTGAGCCTACTTAGTTAGTGCCATGAGATATTGGGTTGAGTAGTATCATTAGACCCTTCATGTATATCAAAGAGCCATAACACCTTACACTCCCTTGTCCCAAATACCCAATAACACCATTCAGTGAGCTCATCCATGAAGGGTACCTATAAATCCCCTCATACTTCTGTGGACAACATGAAAATGTGATCTACTACAAGTAGGTTGGATAGTGTGGAAGAACAACTTAAGAAAATTTAGGATGAAATAATTGGGTTCAATGGGACATTGGATAAGAATCTTGATGAGAAGTTCAACAAATTCCAAAACATGTTGATGGATATGTAAACTTGGGGCATACCAGAAGAATACTAGTGGAATCTGAAACACATTGAGCCACACCAGTAAGAATATTCTCACTTAGGACTATTTAACCACCCACAAGCATCATTGGTATGCACAATAAGAGATCAATGTATAATAACATATGACATCGTTCTTCTAAGGTGGACTTGAACAAGTTTGATGGTTTTGACCCATCTAGATGGGTCACCCATTTAGAATACCCTCCATGGAATTATGAATGACATGATGGAAATTAGGGTGGGGGTCTTTTATTTAGATCCAGAATGATGGCAATGGTGGGAATGGAATAAACAATCATATGCAGGCTATATCACTTGCAGTTAGTTTGTTAAATATGTATATACACATTGCGAGAAAGAAAATCACTATTTGGGGAGGCTTACCAAGCTACGCCAAACATGCTTAGTCACAAACTTTATAATCCTTTGAGCAATTAGTTATTCATACAAATAACTTAACTAATTATTTCTATAAAGAATGTTTCATTAGTGGCCTCAAGGAGGAGAATCAAACACAAGTTAGAATGCAACATCCTACTACATGGTTGGAAGAAACATAGAGGGCCCTAGAAGTAGAGATGGTGATCAATGGACAAATAAAAAAACCAACCTTCATTCCTCGCACTCGTCCTTCCTAGGGTACTTCCCCAAGCACAACTCCTAGTCATCCCTTGAAAGTACAATTGTTTTCTCCAATAGAAATGACATATTTCCAAAGACGAGGACTCTGCTATAGGACATCGATGTAAATAACTAAAATTGATCTAAATTGATATGACTACTTAGGCCTTGACCAAAGAAAAAATATCGTAGAGACACCAGAGTTACAAGTTGAAGACACCAACACTTAAAATCAGGTGGATAATGAACCCATTTTTCCTATAACTCCTTTTTCGAGAGGTTCCAAGTAGTGACACCTGTAGAGACACCAGAGTTACAAGTTGAAGACACCAACACTTAAAATCAGGTGGATAATGAACCTCCGTTCTCTCATGAAGAACTACTTATCTCCCTGCATGTAGTATCAGGCATTTCAACTCCATAAACCTTGAAACTCATGAGTTACATCAAGAATTGGAAATTCATCATCTTAGTTGATAGTGGAAACACTCACAATTTCATTCAGAAGAGAGTGGCATAAGAAACCCATTGTTTTGTACACCCGATGCCCAAATTTCAAATCATGATTGCCAATGGAGGTACGATGAAATGTGGGAGAAGATGTGAAAATGTTAAACTCCATATGGGAGACTATGATCTCAAAACCCATCTATTTTCCATCGATATGGGTGGGTGTGATATAGTATTGAGGTCAGAATGGCTATGTACGTTGGGACCATTCACCATGGATTTCAAATAAATCTATATGAGTTCCACTCAAGAGGGTCATGTACAGACCCTTCAAGGGATTCAAGAAGGCTCTCCTGAAATAGTCAGCTTTCATTGTATGGAGAATTTATTAAAGAAGGGTCACTCTGGAATTATTACCCAATTTAATGCCATGTAGGTTATGGATAAACCAACATAAGAAATCCACCCAGACTTGCAGCTAGTCCTTGAAAAACATCATCAGTTCTTCGAAACACCAAAGAGTTTACCCCCTTCTCATGGAGAGAATGACCATGCCATTCCTCTGATTCTTAGAAGTCAACCACCAAATGTGGCCCTTATTACCATCCTTTTTCACAAAAGAATGAAATAGAAAATATCATTCATGAACTGTTGGAGGAAGGGGTTATATGTCCCAACACAAGCCCTTACTTATCTCCAGTCCTCATGGTATTAAAGAAGGAATCCACTTGGTGCACGTATCTTGATTTTCATATTCTCAATAAATTGAAAATCAAGGAAAAATGTCCCATCCCTATTTTTGATGATCTTCTTGATGAAATTCATGGAGAAATTTTTTTCACTAATATTAATCTACATTTAGGATTACACCAAATCAGGATGAAAGAGGCAGACATCACAAAGATATCCTTCATAATACACAAATGCCATTATGATTTTCTAGTGATGCCTTTCTGCCTTTGCAATGATCCATACACTTTCCAAAGTCTCATGAACAAGATTTTCAAACCCTTCCTACGCAATTTTTTGCTAGTGTTCTTCGATGATATCTTGATATACAATAAAACATGGGAATCACACATAGAGAATGCCGATAGGTACTTGAAAATCTTGAGAGACAACTAATTATTTGTGAAGTGATCCAAATGTGCTTATGGGGCTCTCAAGGTTGAATATTTGGGTCACGTTGTAATTCAAGAGGGAATACAAGTTGATTCCAAGAAAGTGGAATCTATGCTAGATTGGCTTCATCTCAAAACACTAAAGAGATTGAAGGGATTATTAGGAATTACACACTACTACAAAAAATTGTAAAAATTTATGGAAAAATTGTAGCTCCCCCAACTTTACTCCTTGAAAAGAATGCCTTTTTTTGGAGTGGGGTAAGAGAATAGGCCTTAACTGCTTTAAAGGATTCCATGTGCACTACTCTAGTATTAGAAATACCTGAATTTATTAAGAATTTTGTCTTTGAATGTGATTCTTCAAGGAGAAGTATCAAAGTAGTATTAATGCAAGAAGGGCACCCCTTGGAATTTACCAGTAAACAATTGTGTGACCACAATTTACGAAAAACCACATATGAGAAGGAAATGATGTCTATCCTTCATGCAATCAAGACATGGCTCCCATATATCATAGGGAGGGGTTTTTGGATCAAGAATGACCATCATAGTATGGAGTACTCACTCAAACAATGGTTGTCTTCACCAGAGAAACATAAATGGGTCACCAAGATGTTGGTGTATGTTTATGAGATCATATATAAGAAGGGTAAAGAGAATGTTGTGGCTAATACTTTATCCAAACAATTCAATAAGGATGAGTCACTCTCTTCCTTATCATTACCAAGTCTAGGATGGCTTGAGGAGGCTCGTAAGTAATGACTAGCAAACATTACTTTAGAAAAACTCATCCAACAACTTCAAGTAGATCCCAAACCACCTAAAATTTATACATGGAAACATGATGCATTGAAGTATAAATGGCACTATTGTGGAAAATTATTCGGCCCTAAAATAACAAGTCTTAAATGAGCTACATTCATCACCAATAGTTGGTCACGTTGGATTTCATAAAACCTATGAAATAACTAAGCATTCATTCTTCTTGGATGGAATGGAAATAGATATCCAAGACTTTGTAGAATCCTATGACACTTACCAAAGAAGCAAGGGAGAGACAATGAGAATACCAGGGGAAGTGCAACCATTACCAATCCCAACACGGATTTGGATAGACATTTCAATGGATTTTATTGTGGGACTCCCAAAAGAAGGCAACAAATTAGTCATCGTGGTGGTTGTTGACCATCTTTCAAAAGAAACTCATTTTTGTGCACTATCTCATCCTTTCACTCCTTCCTTAGTGGCCCAGGTCTCCATGGATCAAATATTTAAGCTACATGGTACGCCCATTTCCATTGTCTCAGAGTGATGCCCCACATTCACTAGAAAATTTTGGTAGGAACTATTTAAACTTCAAGGTACATAGTTGAATATGATCACTGCATATCATTTGCAAACTCATGGTCAAATAGAAGTGGTCAACAAGTGCCTATAAAATCATTTAAGATGTTTTTCTTCCAAAAAGTTGCACCAATGGGCACAATGGGTTCCCCTTGATGAATGTTGGTACAACACCACTTGTCATGGAGCTACCAAAATGACACCATATGAAGTTGTTTATGGCCAAAAAACCCTATTAATGGAATCATATGTACTAGAAAACTCCAAGGTTCACGTCATAGATACAATTCTTCACACCAGAGAATCCATTATCCATATCCTCAAGGACAACTTGTTTTTGGCGCAAAATCGAATGAAATAACAAGCTGACCAACATAGATATGAAAATTCTTTTAAAGAAAAGGATCAAATGTTACTTCACCTGAAGCCTTATAAACAAACATCACTCAAACATAAATCTCCCCAGAATCTCTCCCCCAAGTTCTATGGTCCCTATCAGATCATACAACGCATTGGTCAGGTCACCTATAAGTTGCCTCTTCCAACCCACTCCAAGATTCATCCAGTCTTTCATGTGTCATGTTTGAAGAAAGTTTTGGGATAAAATTGCAAAGTGTAAATAAACCTACTAGAAATTGATGAAGAAGGTTCCATTTGGCTTCATCCATAAGTAGTATTGGATATTAGAGAGAACTAGTTGTGCCAATGCATGATCAAGGAAGTATTGATTCAGTGGAAATATATGCAGCCATAAGATGACACATGGGAATTGCTAATGATTATGCAACCATTTCCTCTCCTTCATCCTTCAGTAAAACAATTATTTTGAAGGGGTAGGGTATGTTAGGGTCCTACCCTAACCCCCTTATTTAGATACTTTATTAATGTGTGAGGTAACCTTCCTTGAATATTTTCCATTAAATAGTTAGTTAATAGTCACTCATTGTAATAAAGTGTCCTTTTTAGTAATAAAACCGGAATTAGTTGGTCAACCCTCATTATAAGGGGCTCATAGGTAGTTAAGACACTCTATGGATAACTATATATTGAGTATAAGGTTATGTATTGTTTTGTCAAGTATTATTATTGTATTTGGAGCATTGCTCTTAATTTCCCCCTTGAAGAGGCAAGTGAACATAACTCTCTATTCTTATCTCTCTTTTCTCTTGTGTTCTTGGGTTTTTCACTATATTTCATGTGATTTCTATATGTATTTGGGTTAAGTACACTGTAGTGTGGCACTATCACAATGGTGTGACTTTTTAGAATGTAAGACCTGAACCGTTTTACTGCTCTAAATAAAACAAATGATTGTTTGTCAATTGGTGGGAAATTCAATTCAACACCTTGTAAGCCTATGCTCATGAATGAAATGATAAATTCTCTCATTTTCCCATCCTTTTGGGTAAGCATAACTATTATAGAGTGTTCATATGTGAAGTTTTATACAAATAAATCTTTACCAAAGTCAAGAGTACTCCAAGTTGGTGTAGCAACAATGACAACTGTTATATTCTTAAAAGAATCCTTATCAATTTAAATGCACTTAATGATTACATATTTTCTTATTCATTTTTTGTAAGGGTTTAATGGTTTCTGTAAAGTTTGAAACTAAATTCCGTACAAAAATTAATTTTTCCAAAGAAAGATTTAATAGATTTCTTGTTTTAAGGTAATGAAATTTGACTGATGGACTTTGTTTGTTCCAGGTTAACTAGTATACCATATTTGTAAATAACATGACCAACACATTACCTTTTGTCATTATAAGAATACTCTTTTTTGGGTTCATAGAAATTCCATACTCCCCGCACCTTTCAAAAATTTGCTTTAGATGTTGAATATGATCAAACTAATTCTTTGAATATATTGTAACATAATCCACATAACATACCATGCTGTGATTAATTAAACCTATTAATGCAATGTCGATGGATATATGGAAAGTATCTCCATCAATAATGAATAAAAAATGCATCCATTTAATGCAAAACATAGTCTTGAGCCTCTCTTGATCTACAACTAACACTTGGTTCCTTGATCACTAACCATCCAACAAGAAGAGCATTTCTAACCTTGTCACTAACTATAAAATTTGTTCCATGAGAGGAGCAGGTTAATTATCCTTTTCATATGCTATATTCAAATTACTAAAATCCATATAGAGATGGATCTCTCCACTTTTCTTTTGAACTGAAACTAAATTCACCACATATGAAGAGTGACGTACTAAAAAAATCATTCTAGCATCAAGTAATTTATCTAGTTCTTTTTGTATCAAATGTCCCAATGTTGGATGAATATTTATTAACTTTTTCCATTAAGGTTTGGCATTCCTTTAAGGTGAATTGTATTTTGAATGATCTTATTGCCATATGTTTTCATATCACTATATGTTTAAGTGAAAACATCTTGGTAATGCCGAAATGCTTTTATGTAATCTTTCTTTTCTAACTCTGTGCAACAATATCTAAGATTGACAGTTTGGGGATACTTCTTGGTACCAAGATTTATAACTTCATATTTAATTAAATAATTGTTGGTCTAAACATTCATATCTCTTTTGGACCAATCTTGCAAGTCAAACATTTTCTAAGAGTTAAGATTTTTTTAGGAAGTTTGTTTGATATAATATTTTCCATTCATTTAAGAAATTCTTCCAAGCCCTTTGCATGCTCCTAATAATTGATAATGACACCTTGATATGTACCCACACATGTCATAAAATCATTGAAAAATCTGAAATTAGTAACAAAATTCAGGACATAGGGCTTGAAAATCAATTTAATAGACAATTTATTAGTGATGCAATTATCTATTGGACTTAATGAGAAATAGTGTTAGCCAAGATATCTACTTCTGAATTTTGATTCCGAGGAATGTAAAATATATTAAATGCATATTCATTGATCATATTCCATTCCTTATGCTCATAGTTTTTTAAGTGAGGAGAAAGACAATGTATATGATTTCTTATCTGTCTCACTATAATTTCAAAATCACCAAAACATTTAAGGGATTTAACTTTTAGATCAATAGATTTTCTGAGTACTTGTACTAAGGCTTCATACTTGGTAGTGTTGTTGATGCATTAAAATTATAGTCTACATGAAACAAAAAAATTCTTACATGTAGGATTGATCACGATGCAACCAACTCTTGCTCCTTCCTAAGACTTTGAACCATCAAAATAAAGTATCCAAAGGTTAGAAGATATCTCCAGGTTAATCTACTTCTAGTAATTTACACCGGGGCTTGCCAGTCTAAGTGCAATGAGGGAGTTCAAACTGTTTTTGATAGGTGAAATGTCTGTAGAGAAATTTCCAAAATTAGTATCTAAAAAATAACTCCCAAGAACATAATTTGAAAATAAAACTAGTTGATTCTTATCATCAAAGTCAATGACAATATGTTTCAATTACTTTTCTCGATCAACTCTGATTTTATTTTGATGGAATTTGCATGGTAACCACATTTGTGATCAAAGTATTGAAAAATATCCTTCTAACTTTCGAGACCAATCCCTACTTAGCAATAACCCATATGCATCAGGAATATCAACAACAGTAATATCAGTTACTTGGTGAAATTTTATTTGTGACTAATATGATAAGAACATATTTCAATTCTTTAATCACCTTTACTTATGATCTATTTAACTCAATTATATGAGTGGAATACTGACTTGGTTCCACACTCAATTTCCTGCAAATAAATATGGACTTAGATTTGAGGAGGCTCCAAAATCAACTAGACAGTTATGGACATTCTGATTGGAAATTTCAAAAGTTAATAGAAAAAGTGTTTTTTGGGGTACACAATTTTTCCCAATTACTACAACATTAATTGATGACTTTTGTTTACTATTATCTGTGCTAACTATGGATTTATGTTTTTCAAGAACAACAATTTTGTTTTTTGTTTTTTCTCAACATAATCATTAAGATATTTTAACAACAATTTCTTCTGTTGACTTAATATTACAAAGACTGACATTGTAATATTATCTTTTGTATTTTTTAAATACTCACAATATTGTATTCCAATTTAGGGAAGATAGAATAAAGAATTGCATTTTTGTATTATTAGAAACTATTTTCCTCATAGTAGTTGAGGTGGAAAACATTATTGTTGTTTGGGAAAAAGTTTCTTTACTTCCCAGATTGTAGTTGTTTGGTGAAGTTTGAGTAGTATGTATTTCTTCCACCATATCCTCTTATTCCTCATCTTCATGATGTTGACTCAGTAGGACATCACATAACAACATTGTTGTTTCCTCTCACTATTTAATTTCTTCTTTCTGTTTTTCAATTTCTAAAGTTTTCTTGACTTCTTGAGTTGAAGTACTAGTTTGTGTAGGTGAAGAAACAAAAACACCAAACACATTGATGAACTAAGGACATTTTTTCTTTGAATGGTTGGCCATGCGTTCTCTACAAAAAAATATCCATTACAAATTCTTCTATATCCAAATTTGAATTAGTTGAAGGAGCTTAAGGGGGTGTTGGATTTTCTTTTTAAAGAAAGGCTTAAAATGTTTCTTGGTAGAACTCCCTTCCCTTGAATTCTTCTTTGGGTCAACTATTTCATTTAAAATTTTCTTCACGATACATTGAAGGATTTCCATATCAATGGAATTCTTGTCTTTAGATTTGGGATTTGGATTGGACTATTTTCTTACTAGTGGGTGAAGTTTTCTTATTGTCTAATCTAGGATTACCTTTAAGACTAATTGTTTCCTTTTCCACACTATTGCTTCTGAAATTTTTTCATCTAGAGTATTTTTCTTTTCTCTTTTAATAAACATTACAATGGAGACATGAAAAGGAGAGGTATAAAATTCAGACTAAACATTAGTAGTAGGTCTATAGGTCTCTGGTATTTTATTTTGAATGGTAGTAAATATTTGGTTAAAGCCTTTAATGTGTTCCTTACTATCTATTTTCATCATTGATAATTTTAAGAACAATGAAGTTGAAGTCTGCTCATCACTAAACTTAATTAAAAATCCATCTTCAAATTGATCCCAAACAATGATAGATCAAGTGGCTGAAGTATGATGTAGAAGCTTCATTATCAAATGTATATGGAAAAATATGACAAAATATGTGCTCGTGTTGGACATTTATTAGTCTAATTGCTAACATAATTTTTTTAATATGGTATTTTGGTGGCCTAGATTTGTCAAGGTCAAAATTAGGTAATAGTCCTTTAGGATGTGAAATTCATGAACCATGTTATAGCACAACATTGAAGAGTGACACTGAATTGTCCCATCTGCTTATCTTCATCTCAGATGTCTGCTGCATCCCATAATTTTCCGCATACAAACCAATGTCTTCTTGGGTCTTCGTCTCCTTCATAAAGGGGAATTATTGAGTCCCATGGTTGCTTTAAGAATACTATATTTTTTTGATTCTCGACTTATCACACTTTTCGGTTGAGATGTCATATTCTTGGTTGGTTTTTCTTCTGTCGACTTGTCTTTCGGTCGGTCTTCTGATAGATGATATTCGAGGAGTAATTTATTCTTTCTTTCTTGTCATGTTACTTCTCCGATATGATAGCTTTGGTCTTTATATTAAATGATACATTGTTCTATCAGATGTATCAGTTCACAACTATAATCTATTAAATTTTGTTCTCTTGATATAATATTTGGAAGGGGGGTTGGGTTCGTGAGATCCTTGATGTGAATGAGCATTGTATCAAATTCATTTCTTTCGGGATCGACAATCAGTGTGTCGCATACATTGCCATGTTCATCGGTTCTATACCATAATCTTATAGATTGTTCGTCGATCTAAAATCTCTATTGAAGTAATTCTCTAATTTGAGGGTTGGTTGCTTGAACAGGAGGAGAGCATATCACTGGTCCCGACTCTTCTTAATCCATAATTTAAGCTTTGTTTTCCAATTGATGGGTTCCTGTGCTAGCCTCTATCAATTGTGCTTCATTAATCTTGTCAGGGATCGTTGTGACTATTGTTATTGCTAGCTATGGTAGTTTATTTCAGACTCATACTACTCACTTTCTCTATCAGGTTGATCTTCTATGACCATTTTTATATTCAACTTCCAGTTGGTCCACAGGTTATGAATCTTCTCTATTTTATTTTGTCTCTTGTCTCACTCCAATTTTTGGATGTCAGATGTTTGTTTGTAAATTTGATTCCCTCTCAAAGACATTTATGCTTTAGTTGAATGAATGTCGGTATGCTCTTTGCTTATGGAATCTCATGGATTAGACGACCCCTGAATGATACCCCGACTTAATCAGAGTTAGTGAAGATGACCATGTTTATTTGCTCAAGAAGTAGTCCCATGCTTATTTTGTATCTTTGCACCTTGCTTCTAGAAATTCATCCCACTTTTCATCTCTCTCTTCCCAATGACTATTTTGTGGTGGTGTACCAAGTCGAGGTCGGAATTCAACAATGTCACCTATGCCTTTGTTGAGAAAAAAATTGTGAAGAAGTCTGGGAATTATGCATAGGAATCGGTCATGTAGCTCCATGTAGAATTTGTCTTTTATTGTATCGAGGGATGTTCGATCCTAAATATCTTGTTCTGTTATGTAATATTTGGCGATTATTTCAACCCACTCATGAAGATTCGTTTGACCCTCATTTGTAAGCTTGAGGGTCAATTTTTCATTGGGCATCAATTTACACATTACCAGATTTGTTGATGTACTTGAACAAGGCTTCTAGGACAACTTCTAGAAATATTTCATGGGTCTCCGAGAAAAATCACATTCGTGCTTCTGCTAGCATTAGGTTGTTTCTTTTTGCATAATTCTTAATGTAATTTTCGATTTTTTTTTCCCACCATTCATGTATGTCTTGTAGATTTATCATCTATGTGAACATCTGCATGTGTAGGCTTAAAAATACCGACAACAGTTACAATTTTGTAATCTAGGGAAAAATAGGGTAGTGTTATTAGTAGTTCAATACATAAGAAAGCATAAATTGAAATATACATACATATAGACAAAGACATACACAAAGTAGTGGAAGCCCAAAGAACAACCTTTATGATACAACACAATCTCTCTCTTCTTTGATACATATTTTGTTACTAGACAGTTGTAACTACTTAACTTCCTGGTTCGGTCGGTTAATAGAACTCTCAACCGAATTATACTTTTGATCGACTAACTCTTAGTCGATTGTTGGGTCTAGTCGACAGAGTCGACTAGCCCCTACAACACCAAGCAAGCTATTGATTTTCATTTACATTATCCATAATGTATTGAAGTATTTCATCTTTGCATTATTTAGTAGACTTAGTTTCAGAATTTGAATTAACAGGGGTAGAGAATAGTGTAAGAGGAGGAATCTAATCTAGAGGCTCAAATATTTTATCCAAAGAATGAGAAACCAGTCCATCTAAGCTATAAACTAGAAGGTTCTCTTCAATTTTGACAACCTTTCAATGAACTCTTGTAATTTTGGGTAATTGTTGTAAGAGAGGTAGATTTCGACCAATTTCACAAGCATAAACTCAAGTGATATGTCTAAAGGAATGTAACTCCTATTCGGGAAAAGGAAAGAGTAATTTGAATTACATTCAAAATGTGGTTCAGATGGTGCATTTGCAAGATTTTTAAATTCAACTTCAATATCTTGGAAATATGGTTAAGGACTAGGGAAATCTTCACCTTCAAAATTAGGTTGGTCAGATGATGATTCAAGTTTGTTTTTGATATTGTAAAAAAATTATGGTAGAGAACAACTAACATGAACAACCATACAATGGAGGCCCTCCTTCTAGTGCCAAGATGTTGACAGGGGAATTTTCCCTTTGTCAACTAGAGGAGTTCACTCGAAAGAAAAGTCTCAATTATACTTTAATTCATTTGGAATAGAGAACTCACTAGATTTTGACCTAGTCACATCATAGTTACCTTTAATGATTTGATGAAAGTCAAAATAAAATTACTAAATTTCAACTAATTATGAAATATATGAGTGGAGTCCTAATCTATGATTCCTAGCCAAGATAAAGAACAAACACAATGGATATGAAATAGATTGATATAAATGAAGTAATAACCATGAAATAGTTCAAAGTGTCACAAATACACAAATACCATATAGCTTAATGTAAATGAAATATAGCTTATCATTATAATAGAAAGCTAGAAACTTCATATCCATTTGCTGAAACCATTTTAAAGATCAAGTAACATAACATTAATAGAACAAGATTAGTCCTAAGCATATTGACCCAATCTCACAAGAATTCCAGAATGCATGAGAGAAAGAAAATTTTAAGCTACCATACATACACATAATCAGTTTCTCCAAAAGTGGCCAAGAGGTTTTTCATTAAAAATACGAAAAAAAATCCAAATAGTTCAGTTCTGAGAATCCTAATTTACATTGTCTATATTCATATTTATACATAAAAAAAAAACGTAACTGCAAGAAATTGGATTGATTCTTTTTCTAATTGCTTGAACTTTTGATTTTGATTAATTAATAATTGACCTTTGGCCTTCTCCTTTCCATCGAAGGATTTCCAAGCTTCAAACTTGGCATTGATATAATTGGTTTGTAGAAATCGATGTTGATTGAGAGGACCTCAAAAAAAGGAAACATTCCTCTTCAACTTCTTAATATATTTTTCCACTTAAGCAAAGTGGATTTAAGTGTAGCACTATTCCTTGAAGGTAATTTCATGTATTCCTTCAACTATTTTATGCTAATTATAGAAAAAAAGAAGAAGAAATTATCAATCATGAGAGATAGTATGCTCCAATGCCTTTAGTAGTTGATCTCATTTGAAGAAGTCATCCATAGAACCTAAGCTAGGTAAATTTCAATTTGATACTACTCTTTTAAACATGCCATATTTGATCCAGGTGGATATTGGTGGCCACCCATCTTTTCCAACTGGCTCAAAATAATTTTCTTGCAATTTTGGTAATTTACTATTTTTAGCAATTTTTAATTTTAACGTCCATTTTGAGGGCCTAAATGAAGGTTTTTTTGGATCGAGATTCTCAATGATATCTGAAGGCTTATATTAGCCTCCAAAATGAATATCCTCAATTATACCTTTCCAATGAGCTATCATGCGCCTCGAACGGAGATCGTATGCCAAAGTTACACCCCTGGGAAGGTGATACACCAAACTACCCAAAATGGGGTCCACAAAACTGTTGGATTTTGATCTTCTGGGGTTAGGGTTTTGGATTTTATTTATGATAAAAAGGCCTTTG
>CBVK0104044216.1:0-14297 GCA_900067695.1 Picea abies
TAGATACCAAAACCATAATCCCTTAATCCGGGATTAATTTACAAAACCGCTAAAAATAGAAAAGTCCGCTAAAAATAGCAAAAACCGCTCCCCAAAAAATTTGGGGGTGCTGCCCCGAACGCTACGCGTAACCTGGGGGGGGCATACCTACCCCCCCCTGGGACCCCCCTAGGAAAGCGCCCGGAGCACATGGCACAAACATAACACTAGTACAAGGGATCATCAGACACAGTTGTCATATCTAACGCGCCCACACACACACATGCAAATAATATAACAAATACCCAACAGAGAAAAACTTCAAACATTTTCCACCCAAAACATACTAAATCTGCATTAACATTATTGTTGTCATCATAATTTAATGAACAAAACTTTGGTGTAAATCATGCTTCTACTTTTTTCAACAACGCCAAGTTACATGGGTTTTCATTTTCACAACATTGTCTAACCACACAATAAAATCTAAATCGATATAGAAAGAATATGTTTGCTATGCGATGGAGTGAGGAGGAAATGGATAGAATTATGTCCTAGCCGTCCACGTAGGTTGAACCCCAACCTAGCTTAGCGACTCGACCTTGCATGGAGAACCTATTCTCCTCTATTTTCGTCTTCAACAACCCTTCCTCGATGGTAGTAATGATGAATTCCTTTCCTTTGAACGGTTCTCCCTCCTCTAATGGCTTAGGCACTCGAATGGAGACAACTCATTCTCTTGTAGTTGTACCTTCCTCTCCTGATCATGTTGGATAGCCCGTGGGAGATAGCATGGACAATGGATGTATATCCAATCCTCTTCCCTCTAATGGTAATATGGGTAAGACTTATTTCAATGATATTGTGAATAATGTCTCACATTCTCCTCATCTTTTGGTTTAGGAAGCTCCAACCATAACTATTCCCACATTGAAATATGTTGTAGTCCATGCATCCTTTTATGGTACCAACGATATTGTCTATCGATTTAACGGTCTTTGTCCTCATTTAGTTGATTTATACAAATGAATTTTGGACTCCTAGAAAATTCGAGGAGTCTTTCATTTATCCCTATGCAAAGGGGTTCTTCATTGTTGAGCTTGACTTTGTAGAATATAGGAATTTGATTTTAAACTCTGGACCCTAGTTTTGGGGAAATTTAAGATTATGTATGAAACCATGGACTCCATCCTTTGATCCAATGATAGATACCCTTTCTTCAACCACTGTGTGGGTTAGAATTCCAAATTTTCCTTTGCATTTTTTGGGTTCAGACTCTCTTTGAGCCATTGGCAAATCCCTTGCAAGATATTGTTATAGAAGATCTGAAAAAAATAATTGAACCACTACATTACCCAAATACGTGTGGAAATGGACTTCAACAAAGGGTTTATGACATAAATTAATTTGATAGGTGAAAAGTACTCCTGGACTCAAAAGCTTGATTATGAACATGTTTCTTTCCATTGTAAAGATTGCTTTGAAACATGGCATTTAGTAGCAAAGTATCCAAAAGGGCCAAGGAAAGTTAGAAAGCATCAATGAAAACCAACCTAGTGGTTTGGAGCAGAGGAAGAACATCAATTTATTAGCAAGGAAGATCCACCTATATTGGACCCTCCCATGGAAGAGTCAAAAGTGGATCCAAAGGAAACTAGGGACACACTAGTGGATTCAGGGAAAATCAGGGATAGTCCATCAAAAGAAGACCCTCCATATCAACAAGGATCAACACAATAAGGTATAGTGGAAGAGGAACCTACTATTCCTTTGTATCCAAATCAGGATGCAAAGCCCTTGCTTAACCCACAAACAAAGGCAAGCTAGGCATATCATGTTGAAGAATGTGAGACATAAGAACAATCAGAATCCCTAGATCAAGACAAATTGGGAATTGTAGGAATGGTAAGGACCTCATCAAAGACAAAGAAATCTTGGAAAATAGTAGTAAAGAAAAAAAATATCCTTCGATAGCACAACTAATGGTGACAAGAAGCAAGACCTGTAATCCAATTTAGTCATGAATTACTTCTATTTTTTTATTATGTTGACAACTTGTTAGAGTATATTCATGTAAGAAATATTGGGATGTAGTCTTTTTGGACACAAGTTTTTTATGTATTCGAAAAATAAGGACCTGACAATTTTGCTTGAAATATAAGGCTAGAAATATTTGTAATATTGTTGAGCCTCCTCTACAACTTTTAATAATATAAATATCTCCCTATAATGGTTTAAAAAATAATAAATCTAGGCTACACGATACTTTCTTTGGACACTATTAATGCTAACAATCAAGATACCAAAAGGATGCTAACATTCATAAAACACGTTATTTCTTCCAAATAATATAAATGCCATTATACATCTTGCATTCAATACACTAGAAACCTTGAATTAACTTGTATCTAGTTGTAGTTTTCATTCCTTAAATTTACTACTTCTTTGTATAAAAGCTACAAGAAATAAGACAATCAATTTTACCAACTAAGCCTGTAGGACAAAACTATGTTTTCCTTGGATAACTTTCATATTTACAAGCATGAAAAATGTTCTAAGGAAAATCTACAAGCACAAAAATTTCCACTTTAGTCAATTATGCAAATTTAAATCTCATAGGTTATGTCAACTATACCGTGAATTTGTACAAGGAAAAACATGCTTCGCATACTCATCTTCCTCATTCACTTAAGCGCCACAAAGTTCTTCATCTACATATATCTTCAAAAGATGGTCGATCATGACCTGCAACTCAAAGCCCAGGGGCCACGTTCTATCATGATGTATTTTTTTACAACAATACCCAACCTAACTCGTGAGTTCACACTCCAAAGTCAAGGACTATGTATACCTAGAGAAAACATTTATTACCACTCATTCAAATGACAAGCGCAATAGGGTATGATATCAACACATGGCTGCTAGCAAACTCCATCACATGGGTGGGTGAAAATACAAGCAAAGCTATAACATTTTTTTGGGGTGTTTTAATGACTCCAACATGCATATGAAATTAAGGTTTTGATGGTCAATCAAAGGATGAAAATAGAAACCAAATAGAGTTTTAAAACCCACGAAAATACCCACACACATTGCCACATGTGCATGCAAACATATGGGTTTTGTTTTCTCCATTTATAGGTAATGTAAAATAGCTAAAATTTGAACCATTGCATGGATTCTACCATGACAATGAGATTCAGTTTGTGGAAGGTAAAGGGTGTGTTTATCAAGACCAAGACAACCCCAAATATGATATAAGATAATGTATTCCAAGCACACATGCAACAATAGGAAGACACCTCATGACTAATGGACCTACCTCTTTTTCCTTCCTTTGTGACTTTGTGTCCTTCAAAGTTTATATTTACATGGTTGTTCCAAGTATTCTTTATAGCAGTAGGGAAACACCTTCAATGGGATGAAATATTTCACTTGAAAATTACCCCCAAATTCATACAAGACAATGCTCAAATTAAGGAGAAGAAAGCCAATTTCAAGCAAATAAAACAACCCCTTCTTCTAGAAAAATCCAAGAGCAAATGACATGGAACAATCAACTCCACTTATAGTATAAGAATGGAAAATTTTTAGTAGATTTTAGAGTGCCCACAACCAAGTGAAAATTCCATGAATGAGTGTGTTGGCAGGCTAGTTGAGTGACAAAACAATCAGGGTAAAGCTCAATCCAAAATACTCATGTGCAATGTAAACCCTTAGATATGGATGGATGGTTGAGATTGCATCACGATTTATAATAAATGGTTTACACAATGAATACACTCGGGTGGAGGTGTTATAAACTATCTTTTCAATACTTGGGCACTTGCAATAGTTTTTAGAGTATTATCATACCTATGTGTCATTCAAACCCTAATAAACACTTCAACCATACAACAACACTTTGCTTGTAACTCATTTGATTATGGTGTGTTAACTTTACTTGTTTTGCATGTGGATGTCACGAGGATAGTTGGGCCACACATCCATGGTAGTATTGCCAAATCTAGCCATTATTAAATTCCACATGCAACCAATAAGCATACAAATTGAGTGTGATCCATCGTATATATATCATATAGGACTAAAGCATCAATCAACATCAACCATCCTAAACAATGTAATACATAGCACATCAAATATACCATCTAATCATCGATACATTAACATGACGATATCACCATGAAACCATTGTCATATGTAAAATAAATCATAAACCATCAACCAACATATGTCTTAAGTGATGAATGCACATTAGGAGGAATTCTTATGGTGGCCTACAAGATTTTAAGGCAAGGCAAGATTTTAAATTACTGGAGATTGACTCTGGGTTAGTTCACCACGACACTTCGTGAGTGAGGAAGGTTGACAAAATTTTCCTCAACATATGGGTCTAAGGCAATTTATAGATTTGGCGTCATCAAAACTTCATTACCAAGAAAATTGAAAATAAGTACAAGAAGTCCTACGTTAACACTACTAAGAAATAATATTATAAAATTAAAGAACTCCATGGAATGTGGCATCAAAGAACCATTATGCAACATGGTATTATCAAATACCAACAATTATACAAATGGGAGAAGTTACAACAATGCATGGAATCAAAGGAAAATAAACTCTACTACATTAGGCAAGCAAGGATTGATTCCAGTAAGAATTTAATATTTATTAATGGACCATCAACAATGGGAAAAAGAGATAAAAAATCTAATGAATTCTTAGTAGTTGGCTTCATCCAATCTAATGAAATCCAATGTGAGATTATAAATTAGAGCCAACAACCATTTCATTATTGCCATAGATCTCATCTAAATCAACTAAATGGACAATCTCAAATATTTGGTTCTTGGGGTTAATGAGGCTAGAAACATAATCGAGTGTGAGCAAAGAATGGCAATTTTGCTTACAACCTATAACTATTATAATAGAACACTAGAGTGTGGAGATTGGCATTCAACCAGATCATGCAATAATTGATTTAATGGTGTGTCCCTCTATAACGTTCACGATTGGGTTTTAAAAGTAGTCTACTAACTTTTTGTCCATGTTTCCTTATCAATCTTAATATATTTGGATCATCCATGCCTATAATTGAGATGAGGTAGTAGGATTACATAGCATTAGGAGGTTCCCCTTGAGGATCTATTGGATATTTTGGTGGTAAGGTAGGGAAACCTTTAGAATCATAGCCTTTGTTTAGGGAAAATTGTTGTTATTTTCATTGAAATATGTCATGAATGGTTCGTTATTTTTTTTTTATGTTCTTAGTTTGTATATGTGAAACTTTTCGGTGGCTTAGGTTTACATTATGGAACTAGAGATAGTTGATTATTCACTGGATCCACATGATAGTTTCCAAATATGGTCCTCTCCTCATGTAATCAATCTACCTAGTCTCTCAAAGGTTGTTATTGCCAGTGAAAACCCCATGGAATATTTTCTTTTAGAGGTGGATAAGTTGGGATGTTTGTTAGAAGTGGATAATAAAAATTATGTAGGTGAGGGGTTGAGCCATGACATTGTCATTTATGAGTATTTACATTCAAAATACAAGACAACACCTGGTGGATTGGTTGATAGTGACAAGGAATAAGATCCTTGTCAAATTAGAAATAAGGTGGGATGCAGAGAGGACCATTATGTTGGACCTCAGGAGAACACACATTGAAGTCAACATAATAAGGTGGTTAATGTGTTGGATCCAAAATATTTCTCCCTTATCTGTCCTCTGGATACACCTCTCAATGCATATAGTGACTTTTAGGTGAAGGGTTAGGGTTTGGTTCAAGTTTTAGTGGAAACTCCTTGGATCTTACAACTCTTAGTGGATTTCATGTAGGGATTGTTTTTGTTTTTTCTAGGAGTGAAGAGCACGATGGGAAGCATTATTCTCAAGATAAAGAGAAGCTAGTAGCCAAGGGAAAAAGTGAAGGTAGTGATGTAGGTACAAAGAGAAGGAGATGCGTAAAACACAGGGTTAATCGAATAAAATTGGTGCTCATCGAAGAAGTAAAAATGAATGAAGTTGTGTCAATGACAAAGTTGGTTATAGTCGATCATTTTCATGGGAGAAGGATAGGAGAGAAGAAATTCCTAGATTTATAGGTTCCAATACTTGGATACTCTCTATTTTTTTACTTACTTAAAAGGGGCTAGATGACCTTCATTTTATGTTTTGTGCCACATGTGAATAAAATTATGATCACACTCTAGACATGGAATACAAATCCACTATTTTTAAAGAATTGGACCGCCTTTTTTGATACCAGAACTAAAAAGGTAGATATCACTCTAGTGTCGATAAAAATGCCCAATCTTCCCATTGATTTCTAGTCACTACAAGAAGGGATTGTGAGCCTTCATCCAGACCCTTGACTATGAAAGAATTACATTTAGACGCTACCTATGCCACAATTGGGGCACCTAGAAATTAACTATAATCTTCCTATAGAAATGAGGGCATGGTCAAAGAAGACAACAAAGAATTTGATAAACAAGGAGAATAGTGGCAAGGACCCTGAGATTCGTCAAGAGGGGAAGTATGATCAAGCATAGAATAAAACCTTGCTCTATGCAGAGGATATAATGCAGCTTGAAGATGAAAATGGGAAGGCCCTAGAACCTTTTCAAGAGGCTGGAATTTATGCACCAGTGGCATCCAAGAAACCTAATGTGATGATTGAGGAGGAAGCCACACTTTCACAAGGTCTTTCTTTGACAATTAAAGGTATGTATTTAAGAATTCAGACCCTCTTAATTTACAATATTTTGTTAAAATGAGTCTTGTTTTGAGTCATGGCCCAATGTGATTGGTGGTTCTTATGATGATTGGGATCAATGTAATTTCCTAGTGGGTTATTTGGTGTGAGGGATAATCATCAATCCCATTTAGGTGGTGTTCTAAATACCATGAAAATAGTTTTGGAGGGGTCCTAATTCCTAGTAATGCATTGAAGAAATGCATCGTAAGCAAGGTTTCTGATATATGTGCAAAATATGTTAGGGGATGGATTGTCATATACAATTTAAGCTCTAAGAAAGATGATTATTTTAGATTGGAGGGGGGGACTTAAGGTGTCCTAGTTTTAAATAAGAGGAAAGTGCCTAAAGGTAATGGTAGAGGAGGAAATCTTTTATATCAGTGGCTCAAGAAAAGGATATTAATGAGGTCCTAGTAAGAAAACAATTATCCTTGGATGAGGTTCCTAGAGCAATAATACCCCAGTAGATGGTGTTCAATGATATGTTTATCTTTCAACTATGGAGGGTTGGGCGATACCTCTAAAAAATAGGCCATAAAGAGGGTTATGGATGTACACAAACTTGATGTGATTCTATTGCAAAATATTATGAGCTGAGGGTGGGAAAATTGTTGGAAATATTGAAAAGTTGCTTGGGGGATGGGAATTTATGTATGTTGATTCTTAGGGTATTATTACAAGCTGGAAGAGTAGATCTTTTTCTTGTGCTAACTATTGGTCATTTGATTCAGCTCTAGGAATAACTCTTTACTCCGAGGACTTTGTGAGGGATATAATTGTTTTAATCATATATGGCCTTATTTAAATAGAATTTCTTATTGGAAAAATATTTTTTGTTGGGTTTGGTTAGATAAAGGATTGGGGGAGATCTCAATTTTTCATTGGGAAGCTCAGAGGTTTGGAGACCTATTGCACAATTTGATTCTTTAGGTGATTACTTTCTAAGAAAATTGGAAGATGTGGGTTTGTTTGATGTAGAGCTTGTCGAGATGAAACCAACATGGAGGAACAAAAGGATTGGGGATGAAAGGCTTGCAAAAAAGTTAGATAGATTCTTCGTGTCAAAACCCATACTTGAAGACACTATTAAAATTATGCAGTGGATGAGCTCTTGGTGGGGAATTTTTCCCCTTCCCAAGTTGGAAATGGCATCTGTAATAAAGAGACCACCCAACCCCTTTAAATTTAATCTAGGTTGGCTAGAGGAAGAGGAATTTGTTAACACAGTTAAAGATCAATAGGGCCCTTTTGATGGGTCTCTCAAGGAGTTAGTATATTTATAGTTTGTAGAAAGTCTTAAAAAGGTTTAGCATGATGTAATTGCTTGGGAACATGTGAAGAAGGAAAAGGATGAGAGAGATCTAGTTAAAGTTGAGTCTAAATTTGAGGTGGTGTACAATAATGAGGGGTCTGGATTCCTATCAAAGGAAACAAAAAATAATGTTAGTGCTCTAGAAAAGAGAAGAAGGAAACTTTTGGAAGAAAAGGAAACAACATGGAGACTCAAAAGTAGATCACTTTGGCTCTCAAAAGGAGATGAAAATTCAAAATTATTTCATCATTATGAAAATCACGAGAAAAATATAATTATTGTATGGAAAATTATAACTAACAATGGCTTGACTGCTACAAATTATGAGGACATTACAAAATCCGAGGTGGAACACTTTGAAGGTATTTGCAAAGAAGATGAAAGGGATGTGATAATAGAAGTAGTTAGAATGAATTCCTTCTTTTCTAGATTTGTAGGTGAAGAAGACAATAACAACTTAGTAGAAGAGGTCTCTAAGGATGAACTACAAACTGTCCTTCACAATTTCCAAAAAGATAAAATCCTAGGCCCTGATGGGTGGTTGGTAAAAAAATTCTTAGGCTTTTATGACATTCTAGAGGAAGACCTGACGAGGCTCATTGAATAATTAAGATCCTTTGGGAGAATTCTTGCAGCTTTCAATTCCACATTTATATGCCTAATCCCTAAGTCTGAAAATCCCTCCTCTTTTTAAGAGTATGAACCTATATATATTTGTAATTGCATATATAAGATTATAGAAAAGATCATTGCTAGGAGGGTAAAAAGGTTGTTGTCTAAGATTGTTTTGAGTTAGTAGTTTAGATTCCTTGAAAGAAGGCAAATTCATGAGGCTATTGGGATTGCCCAAGAGGACCTACATTCTATAAAAACAAGGAATATTAGAGAAATGGCGGTAAAAGTGGATTTTCCCAAGGCTTATGATAGGGCAAGTTGATTGTATCTAATATTGATGTTAATACATCTAGGTTTTAATATTTCTTTTGTAAAATGGATTATGAAATGTGTGACTTCAATGACTTTCTCAATCCTGATTTATGGTGTAGCAACAACTTTTTTCAATCCTAAAAGAATGATAAGGTAGGGATGCCCTTTATCTCCACTCTTACATTTTTATTGTTGCAGTTATGTTGAATAGAGCTCTATTCAAAGCAATAAGATCAATGCTTTTAAGGGCATTAAAGTGGGAATCTCCTTCTATCTCTCTCATTTATTATTTGTTGATGTTTAGACAACATCAAGAAGACATTCTTCCATGAGAGAGATAGAAGGAGATTCCCATTGTAATTCCCTCTTCCATATATATATCGCATAATATATGACATGATATTTATAATAAAAAGTACAAATATATATAATAAATATGTAGTTATTTATTATCCAAGTTACGCATCCTTTCATGGATGGTCACCATATCATGTTCTATATATATGGAACACTCATCATTGTAATAATATGTTCACACACAATATCATCTCTTATGAAAATTCAACATGGTATTAGAGCGGGACCGGGCTTAACTCCCCCACAAAAGGGCTTGGGAAAATAAGATAGATAGCTCGCGTTTGGATTCGAAGCTCAACTCAACATGTAACAGATTTTCTTAGTGATTTGAATTTAGAGCATATCAAAGCAATCATATTTGCAGAAAAAAAAGGTCCTTCTTCATAAATATTTCGCACGAGGCCCGTGTTATCCCAACCTTGAAAGAGTCATGTAGGCGATTTCCTAAAAGAAGTTCCATTAGTGCCATTCATAGGACAAAGATTTTGTTTCGCAGGGAAAGAGCATATCAACCGACAAAACAAGCATTCGTTGAAGCCATTGCTAAGATTTTTGGCTAGTGAGATGGTTTGTTTCATTGAAACAACTACAACACCTATTTTGGTTGTAGATTATAATGAATCTGCTTGTTGTTATGAATGGAATGCAGTGATGAAAAAAGTAATCGGCAAGACACAAAGTGATGTTATTGTGAAAATACTTGTGGGAGAAATTTTTGGTGGTTGTTGTCGTCTAAAATGCCAAGATAAAGTGACCAATTTTATCATTGGGTTGTACAGTGCAATCGATGGACAGATCGCTAACTCTGAACTGCAATAGGCTTAGAGGTTTAGAGACAACAAGAGAAAAAAAGGTTTTGTGAGATTAAAAGAATTGGCTTACTTACGGTAGGAAATAAAGAATCCTTTATATGGAACAAATGAAAAATTATTATGTGAAAACTTTGGCACATCTTCAACTTACAGTTGCAAATGTCAAGAATTATTTCAACTTGCAATTGCAAATGTCAAGAATTATTTCAACTTGCAGTTGCAAATGTCAAGCATTTTTTTCTAAGAGAGAATATACTTCCAAATGAATGCATTTGAAATCCAAACTTCCATGTAGATAACTCAGAAGTCTTAGATGCTTTGTTTGGGTGAACAATTTGTGGGTGGAAATCTATTTTTCGAAGGCATGCTTTACTTATATGTCCCTTGCCTTGGAGAATGAGAATGTTGTGCATTGCTTGCACATAGGAATGAGTATTCTTGACCTTGTTGAGAATTGTTAGCACATCGAAAGATAGTTGATTTCTTGTGAATTGACTTTCTATATTTGAAGTTCTTTGTGATCTTACAAATGGGAGGATGATAACGGAATCAGATATTTTAATTGTTGTCATTGTGTTGAGACTTACTCTCTTTATGTTTTGGACAATCTCTTTATGTTCTGGACAAATTACCGTGGAAATGCTTGTTCCATGGATATTTTCTTGTTATTGTTCTAGGATGGTTACCATGGATACCTAGTTAGTAGATTGTGGTGCTTCTAGGCGCATGATAGTTTACCAAGATTCATATACTATGTGACACTCATGGATATTCTTCATAAAGACCAAGGATGAGGTATTCAACAAATTCTAAGAGTTTAGGGCCTAGGTAGAGAACCTGACAGAGAAGAAGATCAAGATCAACACGAGTATTTGGTGAGGAGTAATCGAGATGGACATAAGAAGCAATGACAAACCCTTTGTAGTTGAGATCACATGAAGCTTGTATCAATGTGTTGATGTGGTGGTTACCATGATGTTGTGTGCTTTGGAAAATGGAAATATTGTCACAGAGTCACATAGGGAGTAGCCAATGAGGCAGACTGGACAAGTAAGGTTTTTAGTGATAGAGGGAGTTGGCCTATGAGTTCGATATGAAGGGTCTTGGTTTGTTGCACTATTACTTGGGACTTGAGGTATGGAAAAAGCCTAGTTGAATATTCCTAGGTCAAGGGAAGTGTGCAGTGGAAATACTGAAGAGGTTCAGGATGTTGGATTGCAAGGCAATGGCTACACCTATGGTATCAAATCTGAAGTTGTTGCAGGATATGACTTCAAAGATTGTGGATGTTTCTTTATACATGCAGATGGTGGGTTTGTTGATGTAATTGATGAACACGAGATCAGATATATGTTTCGCTGTGAACACCCTAAGTTAATGTATGGAGCAACCCAGGCAGGTTATTTGGTCGCAACAAAACATGTGATGAGGTACATTAAGGGTACATTAGATTATGGTCTCAGGTATGTGACATACCATGAGTTAAGGTTATATGGATATTTAGATTCAGATTAGGCCAACAGTATTCCTGATCAGAATAGTACTTCGACATATTGCTTCATTCTAGGCTCCAATATGGTTTCGTCGAGCAGTAGGAAGCAACCATGTGTAGCACTTAGTACGGCTAAGGTTGAATATGTGGTAGCATGTGCAACATGTAGAGAAGCAGTGTGACTTCAAAAGCTATTGTCTGGGTTATTTGGTCTCAAACTGGAGGCGAACTACATTTGGTGTGACAACCAAAGTTGCACAAAGTTTTTAGAGAATCTGATGTTCCATGACAGGTCGAAGCATATCGAGATCAAATATCACTATATCAGGGATATGGGGTAGAGGGGAGTAGTGAGGCTTTAGTATGTGACTATCAAGGAACATGTTTCAGACATGTTGACTAATCCGTTGTCGAGGACAAAGTTTGAGCACTTCAGGGACAAGCTTGGTGTGGTCCCTCTTCGAGGACAAAGTTTGAGCACTTCAGGGACAAGCTTGGTGTGGTCCCTCTTCAGAGGGAGTGACGAGGTACATATGCATTACAGGGTAGTGGATGTCTTGGGGACATGTTGTAGCTATTTGAGAGCTACCCAAACACCTTGGATGCATTGGTTGTGAAGTCATAGGGGTACAGATGATGAGGTACTAACTGATTGAGTCAACCCGAGAGAGAGCCCATGAGTTGGGTGTGTGGTTCCTATCTAAGTCAGAACTTGAATGTAGTGATGGCCTCCTCCTTACAAAGAGTTGAGAAGAAATCCAAATGATTCTCCTATGTAACGCAGTGAGAAAGAAGATTTGTTGAGTTAGACGTACCTATGGCTGAGCACAAGGTGAATGTGTGAATTCCCATGAGTTGGGTGCATTGTTATGAGACATAGATGAAAACGATGTATTATCCTCCTCTGAGCAGAGAGTTGAGATGATGAAGTCCAGATGACTCTCATGTGTAATGCAGTAGGAAACAAGATCTACTAAGTTGGACATGCCTGTGGATGAGCATAGGTGAATGTGATCCTAGTGGCTGAGCACTAGTGAGTGTGGTTCTCCTATGAGACGTAGTGAGATAGAGATATTGGTTGTGAAGTCACAGGGGTGCACATGATGAGGTACAAATGCATTGCACGGTAGTGAATGTCATGGTGACATGTTGAAGCTATCTGAGAGCTACCCACAGGCCTTGGATGCATTGGCTCTGAATTCATGTTGTACTATGGATATCCGATGAGATTGTGTGGAAACAAAGAATACCTCCCTAGTTAAGAGGGAGTGTTTAAATTTTGTAACTATGGTCGGTATTGTACGAGACACATGCATAGTCGTGAAACTATGGCGAAGAATGTGTGTCTCTGGATAGTAGTTGTATGCTACTACAATGATTGTGTACCACTGGCAGTGATTGTGTGTAACTAGACAGTAGATGTGTGCTACTACGATGGTTTTGTACCATTGGTGGAGACTGTGTGTCTCTGGACAATAGTTGTATGCTACTACGGTGGTTGTGTACCACTGGCAGAGACTGTGTGTCTCTAGACAGTAGTTGTGTGCTACTATAGTGGTTATGTACCACTGGCAGTGACTGTGTATCATTGGAAAGTAGATGTGTGCTACTAGCAGGGGTTGTGTACCACTGGAGAATAGTTGTGCACTATTATGGATCAACACAATCGTGTTCTATTGGATGGAATTGTAGTAGCTATGTGCTACTAGTTGATTTTCATGGAGACTACTAGATCGCTTGGAAGTAGTTGTGTGCTACTAGTTGATTGTCATGGAGACTACTAGATCACTTAGAAGTAGTGTTGTGCTACTATTTTATCATAGAGACTGTGATAGATGATTTGATCTATTGATATTATGATAGTAGTTGTGTGCTACTAGTTGATTCCAGAGTAGTTAGTGGACTACTAGATGAAGACATCGTGGAAATATACCTTCCTAGTTAAGAGGGAGCGTTGATGTTTGAGGCAACAAGCGTGAGACATCATCCCTAGATGGTCCTATGTGGACTAGTAGGGGGTAATGTGGACTTCATCCTGACATACCTCAGTTGGTCAAATGAAGGAATCAAGACATTGGTTCCATGAGGGAACCTTGATATGTCTTATACATGTGTTCCACGAGGGAACCATGAGATGTCTAGTATGGACATAGTTCATGAGTGATTTGAGACATTGGTTTCATGAGGGAACCTCAATATGTTAAGTATGGTCCAAGATGACTTAGCTTGATCATCCCCAAAAGGATTGGCCACCCCTTGTAGGACGAGCTAGCTCAAATCTTATGGATACCAACTACATGATGTGTATAAACATAGGTGAATGACCCTTTTAAGAATTGGGCAGACCTTCTCCTAGATTGGTGTGATCTTTGTCCTTGGTCATAGTGATTTGACTTGGAATAATAAAGACTTAAAAATGTTAGATGCTATCACATGCAGACCCATAATGAGCCTGATCTTAGAGAGATTCAATTGGTTCAGAGGGAGAGCCATAGAAGGAGTTCCCCTTGGTTCAGGTGGGAGAGAGACATCTCCCAAAACTAACTGGTGTCATGAGTCTAGAGTGAGGCTTGTATACTTCAAAGACAAGATTTGGCATGACGAAGAATGTATCCCTCGTTGAGAGGGAGTGTTGATGTTTAGACAACATCGGG
>CBVK0104044218.1:0-10043 GCA_900067695.1 Picea abies
TAGAGGTTACCGTTACACATTACCAACTGGAAAGAAGATTGAAAACCATGCATTCGACATGATTTCCTAATAAAAAATCAAAATAATTTTGTTTATATACTTTATTCCATTAAGAATAATAGTTGCAACTATATCTTCCGCCACCATGTATCTTTTACAATAAGTCTCTGCATTTTGTTAGATAGTTGATATTCCCATCCAATGAGGACAAAAGTTTTCCATTGGAAGCACAATTCTAAGTTAGTTGATTAATTAGGTATAGGTATGGAAGCGTACATTGATGGAACCCAAAACAATCAACTCTCTTGAGAGTGATGGTCCATGAATAATTCAGACTTTATAGGGATTTTGCATTTTAGAAAACAAAACCGAGAAATCCTCTTAAAGTTTCTTATACATAAATATTTGTTTCAAAATGAAATGCAAAGACCATTTAAAGTTTTCTAAATTCAGATAGAAATTCTTCAGAGGAGACAAAAAGACTAAACATGATTTATTCATTTGTTCAGATGGACATGAACCAGGTTTAAACAAACAGTAAAAAGAAACACATTTAGGGTTTTGACAAATTACAGATTGTTTGTATAGTGTTTATGACATTGGGAACCAAGGCCATACGAAAGACAAAATATTGTCTGGTAAAATAGTTTACATACATCTGTTGCAACAATATACTATTATAAATACACGTTAGATATATTGATATATATTGGGTATGAATATGAATATTATGATGATCCTTACCTAATTTCATATCAACGCTCTCGACTCTTCCATATTTTCCAAACAAGCACTCGATCTCTGACTGGAAAACCTCATACTCTATGTTTCCATAGTACAATGCCTTCATCACTAATCCCAAACTCTTATTCACTAAACACTGGTATATTGAAATAGGGTTCCGAGAAGAGATTCCTCGGCGGAACAAATCGATCTGTATAATTGTTCGCCACATAGACTAGGAAAGGATAGCTCTCTGCTAAAAGTCACCCATTACATACTCCATTTTGCACTTAACCAATGATATTGTATTCCATGAAACCAAACTATGTTGAGATATTCTATCAAATACATCATGAGCACTCTCCACACTCCTGCATTTTCCATACATATCTATGAGGGTAGTTCCTACAAAAACATTTTCATTAACTCCACTTTTTATTATTTCAACATGGGTTTCCTTACCTTGATCCAGAGTTGATAAATCAGAAAAAAAAATCCATTAATGATGGCAGTCCACAGAAAGACATTTTATTTAGACATTTTTTCAAACATCTGGCATGCATCACCATGATTCATGCACACCACATACATGGTTACAAAATTTGTGGCCACAAACACATTTTTGTGAAGTTCGACCATGAAAATGCGGTGATGGACTTCCTTGCCTTCTCCAAGAGCATTCATGGCGAAACATAACTCAAGATCAATTTCCTTTGTTTGATCATTAAAAACCATTAAAAACCAACACACATGCTGGAAATTCGCAGTGATCAAAGCACTGCATAATCAATACCCATTGTGCAACGTACTGAAAAGATAACCAATTTGAATGCGCTACATAATTGATGACTATTGTGCAGTGTTGGTTGTGGAGCCTGATTATCTTTCTGATTCATAGGTCTTTGTTTTCAACCATGTTTATAGCCCATGAAGACTTTACACCATGGAAGACTATACACCCCTCCATGCGAGGAAGTGCAGGAGGGGCTATCCCCCCCGCTAGGGGGTTCGGGGATGAAGCCCCCAAAGGAAAAATTGTCTTGTAAATGTATATTGTAATTTCATAGTAAATCTAGACCATTCATTATAAGGTTGCAAATCTGACGGTAGAATTTTTGTAAGGGTTTTTTGCCCTAAAAGGAAACCCTCTTTTATGAGGGAAATGTATTGCGGCTATGTATCATTAACCCTCTTTTATGAGGGAAATGTATTGCGGCTATGTATCATTGCAAATATTATATTCTGAGTGAGTAGATTGTGAGAGAACGAAGAGGAAGTTACAGAGGGTGTGATGTAGGTTGTATCCCTTCATTTGTTGGATAATAATAAAGGAAAGACCTGGAAGTTTCTCTAGTGGATGTATCCCACACTAGGTGAACCACATATATCCTGTCTCTATTGCATTGTGTATTTTATGTGTTTTATTTATGCATTTGTTTTTATTTTATTTCTCTGCGATCCTGTTTTTCTAACAATTGGTATCAAAGCAATAAATCGCAGGAAAAGAGGGTTCCTGGTTCGAGTGAGAGCAATGGCGGAAGATGGAAAGTTTAGGGTCAAGAAATATAATGGAAAAAACTACCAGTTATGGAAGATGCAGATGGAAGATTATTTATATAAAAATGATATATTCCTACCATTGGGTGGAATAGAAAAGAATATGAAAACTATGAACGATGAAGAATGGGAGGGTCTTAATAGAAAGGCACTAGGAATGACATAGTTGAGTCTGGCAGCATCGATGGCTTTCAATATTTTGAAAGAAAAGACAACTAAGGAGACGATGGATGCATTGGCTAAACTGTATGAAAAACCCTCAACGTCCAATAAGGTTGGGTTAGGGTTTTGGATGCCGCTGGCTCCTATATGTATATTGTATTGTAAACAATGTAACACAATGAAAATATAAAATATGATGGTTTTCCTGGTTTGGGTTTCCAGGGGAAAAATCTCTGTGTAATGTTTGTATTTTCCATTGTATCTTTTCTGTTCTTTTACTGAATATCTGTTTGTAGTAAATATTGTACAAGGTTGAAACTACAGTTATTGGTGTTAGCCGTAGCGAGGAAATGAGATGGAGAATCACATGTGAGACATCACATAATGCGTTGACCATGGAGAATAGGTGAAGACAAAAGGAAAGAGGAAATATTCTAGGTAACCATGGGAATTCTAGGAAGTGCAGATACAAATCCAGACTAGGAAAGATAGAGTGCTGGAATTGTGGGAAGAAAGGACATCTGAAGAAATATTGCAGAGCTCCAAAGAAACAAAGAGATGGACAATAGGAAAAAAATCAAGAAGCAAATGTAATGTGCGATGTGTTACAAGATGCTTTGATTCTTTCTTTAGACAATACTACTAAGTCTTGGGTAGTAGATTCAAGGGCTTCATTTCATGCCACACCCCATAGGAAATATTTTCAAGATTATGTTCAAGGTGATTTTGGATAGGTTTATTTAGGTGATGATGAACCATGTCAAATTGTTGGAATGGGTAAGGTAAAAATAAAGAAAAATAATGGAAACCAGATATGAAAAGAAATCTGATTTCAACAGGGTAGTTGGCAAGTGAAGGATGTATATCTATATTTACATATAAGGCATGGAACGTCATTAAAGGATCACTGGTAATGGAAAAAGGAGATAAGGTAGGTACATTTTATTTATGTACTGTTAATGCTGACTCTTCTATATCTTTATCTTCTATAAGAGTGGATACAACATTGTGGAATCATAGGCTTGGACACATGAGTGAGAAGGGGATGCAAATACTTCACAAAAGGAATTTGTTACCAGATCTTAAAAAGGTTGATTTTGATTTCTATGAGCACTGTGTTTATGGAAAATAGAAGAGAGTCTTATTTCTCAAAGTCGGAAAATAAAAGAAGAGTGAAAAGTTGGAGCTTGTGCATAAAGGTGTATGGAGACCAGCTTAGGTATCATCTCTTAGTGGCTCTCGTTATTATGTTACTTTTATTGATGATGCAACTAGGAAAACTTGGGTTTATTGTATTTGACAAAAATATGATGTTTTTGATACTTTTAAGAAATGGAAATCTTTGGTTGAAAAGGAGACATGAAAAAGGTTGAAGTGTCTCAGGTCAGATAATGGAGGTGAATATTGCAACAAGGAGTTTGATATTTACTATTCATACCATGGAATTGCTAGAGAGAAAACAGTTCCAGGAATACCACAATAAAATGGTGTGTTAGAAAGGATGAACAGGACAATCATGGAACGTGCAAGGAGTATGAGATTGCATGCTGGGTTTCCCTTACTATTCTAGGCAGATGTTGTAGATATTGTTGTTTACTTAATAAATACAAGACCTTCAAACTCTTTGGATGGTGGCATTCCAGAGGAGGCATGGACAAGTAAAAAACGTAAACTATTCATTTATAAATACTTTTGGTTGTGAAGCATTTATCCATATTGATAAAGAAAATAGAACAAAGCTTGAAGCAAAATCCAAGAAGTGTACCTTTATTGGATACGGTGTTAATGATTTTGGTTATCACTTATGGGATTATGAAAATAAAAAAATCATTAGGAGTAGAGATATCATACTCAATGAGAAGGTCTTGTACAAAGATCAGTTGCAGGGAAAGAAATAGGAAAACGAAAAACCAGAATACACAATGCTTGATGAGATCACTGAAAAAGAAACTCCAAAAGTACCAAAAAATCAAAAAGTACAATAAAAAGAGAAGCATGTACCTCAAACTCCTTTAAGTGTTATTAGAAGATATAACAGGTTAAGTAGATCCCCTAAACGATACTCTCGTTCATTGTATTATTTATTGTAAACTGATTTTGGTGAACCAAAAAGTTATGAAGAGGCGATGCAGGTAGACACTAAAAATAAGTGGGAGCAGGGCATGAAAAAGGAAATGGATTCCTTGGTAAATAACTAGACTTGGGACTTGGTTTAGTTGCCTGGAAGAAAAAGGGCATTGAAAAATAAATGGGTTTATAGGTTGAAGGAAGAAGATGGAGACAAGACGTGGTACATGGACATACTTGTTGTAAAGGGGTTTGCACAGAAGAAATATATAGATTTTGATGAAATAATTTCTCCTGTTGTTAAAATGACTTCGATTAGGACCATTTTAAGTCTTGTGGCAGTAGAAGATTTTCATCTTGAACAGTTAGATGTAAAAACAACTTTTCTCCATGGGGATTTGGATGAAGAGATTTATATGCAGTAGCCACAGGGGTATGAGGTCAAAGGGAAGGAGAATTTGGTATGTAGGTTGAAGAAGAGATTGTATGGCATAAAGCAATGTTCTAGGCAACGACATTTGAAGTTTTACATGTTTATGAAAGAACAAGGTTATATTAGATGTCATTCTAATCTTGTGTTTATTTTAAGAGGCTAAAAAATGGAAGCTATATTATCTTACTATTGTATGTAGATGACATGCTTGTTGTAGGGTCTAATATGCATGATATAAATGTGCTTAAGAATAAATTATCTAATTCATTTGCAATGACGGATTTGGGTGCTACAAAGAAAATCCTTGGTATGATAATAAGAAAAGATAGAAAAAATCACAAATTGACATTGTCTCAGGGTGAGTACATAGAGAAGGTGTTGGAGAGGTTTAGAATGTAGAATGCAAAACCAGTTAGTGCACCTTTAGACAACCATTTCAAATTAACAAAGGAAATGTGTCCCAAGACACAAGAGCAGATAGAATACATGTCGAGGGTCCCTTATTCATCAACTATTGGGAGCTTGATGTATGCAATGGTGTGCACAAGACCAGATATTGCACATGTAGGGGAGTTGTTGTGATATGCCTCCAAGTGGGAGATTGTTGGTTGTGGAACCTGATTATATTCCTAATTCATATGCAGTTCAAAGAGATTGTAGGATACACAATTGTAAGTTCATAGTCAATCTGAACCATTCATTATAAGGTCACAGATATGATGATAGAAGTTGTGTTAGGGTTTTTTTCCCTAGAAGGCTACCCTATTTTATGAGGAATTGTATTGCGACTGTGTATGTAGAAGATTGGATATTGTATTCTGAGAGAGGAGAATATGAGAGAAAAAAGAGGGAGTTACAATAGATGTGCTGTAGGTTGTATCCCTTCATTTGCTAGATAAAAATAAAGGAAGGACCTGACAATTTTATTGGTGGATGTATCCCACATTGGGTGAACCACGTATATCTGTGTCTTTATTGTATTGTGTATCTTATGTGTTTTATTTCCCTATTTTATTTTATTTTATTTTATTTCTCTACGATCTCATTTTTTTAACAATAAGAACAAACTCTCACAAGCTACATAGTGAAACTGGGCATTGGAAAATTATGAAAACACCGTGGGATGAAATAATCTGCCATCTTTATGAAAAAAAATTCTTATTAGATTGCCCCACCTATTCCAAAATTATATCCCAATTTAAAATTACTTTCCACAATATAGACCTTCCAAATGTCATACGTCATCAAAACTATGGTGATCTTGGAACGCTTCTCTCAATGCTTTTTGAGCACATAAATACAATTTTAAAGAAATTAATATAATATATTACCTTCTTAATGTCTGATAGACCAATTGGTCTTAGTGGAAGTTAATCATCACCATCACCATCATCATCAATTAAAGACAACACTTGATGTTTCTAAAATCCACCGCAAGACCTAAAGGGCTTAATTTAAAGGTCAAATCTTGGGTTTCAAATTTCCACCACAATTTGTTGTGGTCCCATTCTAAAACTGAAAAAAAATTGAGTTTCCAAAACTAAGTCATGATGTTTGTAGGCCCATTCCTCTACCAAAATGATTTGGAAACCTTATAATACTGTTACAATGAATTTTAAAATTTTGTTGCAAGTATCGAAACATATTGTTGTCTTGTAACATTCTTTGAAAACTTTATAGGATTCTCTTTCAAACCCTTGTTGCAAATAAACATTTCAAGTCTTTTCCAAAATACAAAACAAATTAAAAAAGAAGAAGGAGATAATGATTGGGTGAGATCGGAAGAGTTCATTTGCAATGAAGGATTTGGGTGCTACAAAGAAAATCCTTGGTATGATAATAAGAAAAGATAGAAAAAATCACAAATTGACATTGTCTCAGGGTGAGTACATAGAGANNNNGTTGGAGAGGTTTAGAATGCAGAATGCAAAACTAGTTAGTACACCTTTAGACAATCATTTCAAATTAACAAAGGAAATGTGTCCCAAGACACAAGAGCAGATAGAATACATGTCGAGGGTCCCTTATTCATCAATTGTTGGGAGCTTGATGTATGCAATGGTGTGCACAAGACCAGATATTGCACATGTAGTGGAGTTGTTGTGATACGCCTCCAAGTGGGAGATTGTTGGTTGTGGAACCTGATTATATTCCTAATTCATATGCAGTTCAAAGAGATTGTAGGATACACAATTGTAAGTTCATAGTCAATCTGAACCGTTCATTATAAGGTCGCAGATATGACGATAGAAGTTGTGTTAGGGTTTTTTTCCCTAGAAGGCTACCCTATTTTATGAGGAATTGTATTGCGATTGTGTGTGTAGAAGATTGAATATTGTATTCTGAGAGAGGAGAATATGAGAGAAAAAAGAGGGAGTTACAATAGATATGCTGTAGGTTGTATCCCTTCATTTGCTCGATAAAAATAAAGGAAGGACCTGACAATTTTACTGGTGAATGTATCCCACATTGGGTGAACCACGTATATCCGTGTCTCTATTGTATTGTGTATCTTATGTGTTTTATTTCCGTATTTTATTTTATTTTATTGCTCTACGATCCCGTTTTTTTAACAATAAGAACAAACTCTCACAAGCTCAATAGTGAAACTGGGCATTGGGAAATTATGAAAACACCGTGGCATGAAATAATTTGCCATCTTTATGAAAAACAATTCTTATTAGATTGCCCCACCTATTCCCAAATTATATCCCAATTTAAAATTATTTTCCACAATATAGAGCTTCCAAACGTCATACATCATCAAAACTATGGTGATTTTGGAATGCTTCTCTCAATGCTTTTTGAGCACATAAATACAATTTTAAAGAAATCAATGTAATATATTACCTTCTTAAGGTCTGATAGACCAATTGGTCTTAGTGGAAGTTAATCACCATCATCACCATCATCATCAATTAAAGACAACACTTGATGTTTCTAAAATCCACCGCAAGACCTAAAGGGCTTAATTTAAAGGTCAAATCTTGGGTTTCAAATTTCCACCACAATTTGTTGTGGTCCCATTCTAAAACTTAAAAAAAAATTGAGTTTCAAAAACTAAGCCATGATCTTTGTAGGCCCATTCCTCTACCCAAATGATTTGGAAACCTTATAATACTGTTACAATGAATTTTAAAATTTTGTTGCAAGTATCGAAACATATTCTTGTCTTGTAACATTCTCTGAAAACTTTATAGGATTCTCTTTCAAACCCTTGTTGCAAATAAACATTTCAAGTCTTTTCCAAAATACAAAGCAAATTAAAAAAGAAGAAGGAGATAATGATTGGTAGCTAAAGTGGATTTCTCGAAATGATTTGTATCAAAGGAATTAGCCAGTATTTAGTTAACCTTGTATACAAAAGGGATGATGATAATATGAACAAAAATAATGTCCAAAAATCACATCAAGTAAGTCCACATTGTTATTGGATAAATATCACAGGGATATCACAAGATGGATGGCAAGATCACCCTAGGATCTGCCTATTGATCCTAGACAGAAAGAGGGATATATTCCTATGATCTTCCTAGATCTAAGAAAAAATTTCTATTTTTACCCAAGGAGGTTGAACATACCTTAGAATGGTGGTTTTCCTCGCGTGTCCCGACTATTGTAGCTCCTGAACTCCAACTCTAGCTCCTGCAATTTGCTACCTTCACACAAATATCCAAGTAACCACCTATCCACTATCCTTCTAGTGTTAGGAGAAACAAACTTAATAGATATACCTTGATCTATTATTTATAAGATCAGATCCAAATCATTCATGAATAAAACACAAAAAATATGGAGGAAAACCAATGATCTATTCCTAATTATGAAGAAATTACATCAAAATTTCATACCTTGGATGTTGATGCAATTCATGTTTGGCTCCTTGCTCCTTTATTCTTCTTAGCTTCTTGATCAGGCAAGGCACTTTGATTTTTGGTTGTTGTGAATAAGAAAATTCCCTCTTCAAATGGATAATATAACTCTGCAATTGATTGTCCCTCTCAAGCTCAAGAATATCCTTCATTATATATATCCTTGGAAGAGGCTTGGGAGAGCTTCTAGATATTCTAGAACCCAATATAAACTCGAATGATGTGATTTCATAGGCTCATGCCATGAAGACACAACTCACCCATCACTTATCTCTTCATAACTTGTTAAATATAAAAAGTTTGACAGATAGTCACTTGTTGCACTATATGTGTCCAACGACCATAGTCTATTGATGTCTCCTATTTGTCCAAAAACTATGCTAAAAAAGGCCCCAAATCTCAAGAAAGAGATGTTTCTTGGCTACCAACTACTGTTGGATTCCCTTCTAGAAAAGTAGGGTATAAATTAAGGCTATACAAGATTCCCCCTAATGTGTGAGGTCAAGAAAGGAATGGAAGGCCAAAACACATCACAATAAAATAGTGTCTATGTGAGACAATGTGAGGAGAGAGAAAAGGAGGTTCAAAAGTCAAATAATTCCTGCAGTAAAACATTAAAGATGAAAGCATACATAGACCGTCCCCTAGGTAGACATACTCAGACTCTGAAGTGCATGGCCGTCAAACAATACATTGCGGATCCATGATATGAAATGCTAGACCATGGCCACAAAATAATACACAGTGGATCCATGTCATCAATAAGATCATAGCCACGAGACAACACATTGTAGATCTATGTGATGAACACAATCATAGCCACCAACAAATACAATGTGGACCTATGACACAACATATAGATATCAGGAATACAACGAGCACCGAGGAAAGTTCCCCTGAAGTATTCAAAGTACTAAGAGGTAAGTGATATACTCCATCACAACTTGGGAAGGGATACCGTAAAGGAATGATGCACCCCCAAACCAAAGGTCTTCATCCCAAACCTTGATGGTATGAATCTACATCATGAAAATATATGAGCTGATGTCGAGAATGGTAGAAACCGTCTGATTACTGGTCATTGATGTATACCATTAACAAATGCAAGGGGACTGACCAATGATGAAGATGGACCCCAAGGTACTTAGTACAATATAGCGAGTGTGAATAGAGGATTTTATGTCGAACACTCGTAGAATCAATCAATCAGGAGTCAATGATGTAAACCC
>CBVK0104044228.1:0-14805 GCA_900067695.1 Picea abies
TAAGAGAGGAAAAGGTATGGATCGGGTTTCTAAGGGATTAAAACACTCACTCACTCCATTTTTCTTTCATTTTATTTCTCATTTCACTCATCTTTGCTAGGAGGGTTTTGAGCGGGTTCTTGCTAGTTCTTGAGGGGATTGGAGGGAGATTGAAGGAGAATGAAGGGAGATTTGAGAGCTTGGAAGGGATTGGAGAGCTTGGAAGGAATATTGAAGGTTGCCATAGGGAGATTGGAGAGCTTGGAAGAAAGATTGAACGTTGCCATTTGTGAGAGCTTGAAAGGGAGATTGAAGGTTAACATAGTCATATTCAACCACCATTCTTGTTTCTTGTTTAAAATAAAAATAAAAATCCATGTGTTGTAAACTAGTATATTATGCTATGTTGAATATTTGAATGTTTTCTGCTCCTACTCTTTCCCATTTATCCTCCATTATTCTATTGCAGGTAGCAAGTTATTATCAAGGTTCAACAATCATGATGGTGATGTCAATGTGGTATGTCATTTTGGTTCCATTTTTTATTTTGATGGTGGTGGCAGGAAGTTCACGTTGAAATAACCATGATAGGGACGAAAAAATAGAAGTGGACAACACATACCAAGGAGACAAGGAAGGAATGGAAGGGGATGAAGACAATGAAAACGATAGTGATGATAATGATCCCCAAAAATCCAAAGAGAAGTACAAACCTCTATGGAAGTATGTCACAAGGCTTGGGAGAGGGAAAGGGGGTGGAACCACAAAATTTATATGCCACCATTGTCATACAGAATACACAGGTTCCTATACCTGTGTGAGAAAGCATTTGTGTGGGACTATGTACTAGGATGAAGGTAAGAGTATAGGAGTCAAAACCTATTTGAGCGTGGCACTTGAAGACAGACTTAAAGACCAAAGGGAAGAGGAGGCAACACAAAACAAATCCAAAAGACCAAAGGTTGAACCCGAGAGTGCAAAAGAATGTTCACTGATCGATCTGCATCCCCCCATGCTAGTGCATTCTCACCTTTGTCGTCAGGGCGTAAAACACTCATATTTCCTTGACCAAGGTTGTAGAGATGACGTGGATGCAAAAATTTTCAGGTTTCTCTATGCATGTGGTATACCATTCAATGTTCTTCGCTCACCATATTGGTATGAAATGGTACAAGTCATCAATGGTGCCCATAAAGGATACAGAAGCCCCGGGTATGACAAAGTTAGAACCTCGGGACTTGACAGGGAAAGAGCCAAAATCCAAGGTGCTCTAGGAAAATTTACAAATGATTGGAATTGACATTGGGTATCAATTGTATCTGATGGTTGGACAAATGTGAATGGCAGGCCATTGATAAATATTCTTCGAGTGTTTGCTAGTGGGGCGGTCTTCCTTTCAACCCATGATTACTCAAATCACTACAAGACATGTATTAATATTGCAGATGCCTTGATTAAAACCATTCAAGAGATTGGGCCCTAGAATGTCATTCAAGTCATCATTGATAATGGTGTTAATTGTAAGGAAGCAGGAGCAATCATTGAGGATAAATACCCCAATATATTGTGGTTAGGATGGAGCCATGGTTTAAGAGCGCTTGGAAGCAAAACTTTTGGGTGATCATGATAGTGATCATATTCTTGGAGGAGACATGCCACCCCCATCCACTAGCAACATTCCAGATGCATCAATTTTTCCTTTATCTTCACAACGTCCATTGTCATGTGGGGGCCATTCAACTGCTGGTTGTGCTCCACGAACACTTCCAAATTCCACCTACTCCTCTTCTTCAAACTCAAAGAGCACGAGAAAAGAAACTAGAAGTTTCTTGTGGAAAGAGGAGAACTTATAGCATAGTACTTAGTACTTGCTAATATATACTGGATCTCTTTTTCTTTTTCCTATTTATAAGTAGTCTCTAGAACTTAGTACTTTGTCTTGACTCTTTATTATGGCTTATTCTGTAAACAATGAAGTTATGAACATTATATGACAATTTACCTTTGAAGTTTTGAAGTTTGAAATTTGAACTATTAACTGAATCTTACAACTCTTTGGTAATGAATATGATGCTCTAGAGTCTATTTCATTTTGTGATTGATGTTGTCTGTTACAATCTATTGATGACAAATGTTTATGATTGACGTTATATGTGCACTAAATGGTCGATGCTTTGATGATCATCACTAATCCAATAATTAAATGATCTTATATCTATGTTTTCATGTATTTTGCAATTGATTCGACATTCTGCATGCTTTTTTTTATATATATGCATCAATATATATATATATATTATGTATTATATAAAAAACGCTCTTGAAACGCTCCCGCTCTCGGAAATTTTTGAAAATTTCCGCTCCTGCTCCCACTCCCAACAGCCTTGGTATGTACAAAATCTATTGGGGTAGTGGTAACTAGATAGGCATTATGGAACTTGTGGACACAAATGGGAACATAGGTGCTCTGTCATAGTCCATTGTTCTATACACACTTATAGGAATGACCATTCTCTGAAAATGGACCGGGAATAAATGTGTATTAGTATCTTGACATTTAAACAATTGAAACCCAGATCCAGGGCCGTGGGCCACTGTAATACCAGTAGCATTGTTCAAAAAACATTTTGGATATAGAACTCAAACATCAGTTCTGTTAATTAAGGTAAAATAAAATCTATTCTCACGGATAAAAATGGGTACAAATTAGATATAGTCCTCAATTATGGCCAAGATTGGCTTTACATCTTTATAGCCAGAAAAATCTATTCCACGTTGAAATGTGGAAATTGTGATGGAAAACAGACTTCAGAAGGTTTTAGTGGATACAGCAAACTTTTGGTATACTATTTTCAGTCTTATCAGCTGTCTATCCTGTAAAATAGAGGTGGATTCTCTGCCTTTCTAGTGGATTGGTGAGAATAGCTTGGGCATTTACAATGCAAAACATTAGAAAGTCATTATGATCTCATGGAAGGCACTTGGTTTTCATGCTATACTTGTAAGTTGCATGCCTGTAAGGCTCTTAAACCATAAAGTTTGTTTTTCTCACATCTGTTGTACTTTTCTCTGCAGAATAACTATATTATTATACAAAGAAAACTAGCTGCAGCTTGAGGAGAAAGACTCAGTTCTTCTACACCTCCTACATTTGTCTCAGCAATGTCGGTAAGTTCTCAGCTTAGAAAACAAAAGTTTTCACCAAATTTGGAGTTCTTAAATTTTTCTTTCTTTGCCATTTGTGGGCCAGCTATTTAAATGGGTAAAAATTATTGTTTATAACATTGATGCTATCAGTAGTTGGAAATTTAGATTAGTTCAGTAATCCTGTTTTGTTCTGGGACATGCATTCTTGGTTTCATTTTTATGGTTTAGTCGGGTTTTAGGAAGGTAGAAATCTATGGTTTTTGGGGTTCAGTTTGGGGTTTTGAGAATGTGAATGTTTGTTTATATTTTCTGCTCTAATATTGAAGTGTCATAGATCAATTTCTTTGAGTTTGAAGTTTGCAACTTTGCATAATGTTAAGATTTGTTTTCGCTGGATTGAGGTAATGGCTTTCAAGCATTTGGGTTTTTTATTATTGCACCGAGAGTAGCAAGGTGCTCTACAGCCCAGTATGGGGGAGATGTTGAGGCGTTAGCGTTATGTTAGATAATGCTACATTAAAAAAATTAAAGTTGGGTAAATTAAAAAAAATAACAATAATAAAAATAAAGTTATCTCAATTAAAAAAAAATTACACGCACCGTATAAAATTTGACATGGAATGAAATAATAAAAAACAAATTTACACCTTGAGAAATTGGATCCCTCTCGGTGCTTGATAGGTTTGGGTTTAAGATGGATCTATGCTGGTTGTTCTACAGTGAACAACTTGTCTCTTGCTTGTTCCTTTTTTCGGTGTTTTAAGCTGATTCAGTATAGTTGTGGATTTTCTTGGCATTTTCGGGTTGTTTTGTTTATTGTTTTTTTTAATGGATTCCATTTTTCCTCTCTTCTCCTCATGCTGCAATTTTTACATAGTTTTTGGGTGTTTGAAACTGTAGAAGTAAGTTTTTAAAGTTTTTTTGTGCATGCGTGTTTAGAATCACTCCAATGTATGGGTCACTGAAGGATCTGCAAATTATTAATTGTGTTTCAACAGATATTTGAATATAATGGAAGTGCTTTGGTGGCTATGGTTGGGAAAAACTGCTTTGCCATCGCCAGTGATCGTCGTTTAGGTGTGCAATTGCAAACAATAGCTACTGATTTTCAGCGCATTTTCAAGATTCATGATAAGCTCTACGTGGGTCTTTCTGGATTGGCTACAGATGTGCAGACTTTGTAAGTTTCTGCCAGTATATATCATATTAGATACATGCATATGCTTCTTTCCTATCTTTATTATTTTGTAATTTTTTTATGTCTATAAAGGGGCGTCCCTCAAATGTCATGAAAAGGCAAGCTTTCAAAGATGTATATAAATTGATACACGTATGTTCACCTTGCACATCATGATGAGTGGTGGGTCACCACAAGGACATCCTTGTTGGCTGGACCGTATACAATGGTGCTTGAGATGATAAGGCATGAATTCTGAGATTTGCAAGTGGATTGTGTGACATTCATATTGTGGATCAGCCAGAGTATCTTGTTTACTGTACAGGTACCAAAGATTTGCTTTTCGCCATAAGCTTTATCAGCTGCGTGAGGAAAGAAATATGAGGCCAGAAACTTTTGCGAGTCTTGTTTCTGCGTTACTTTATGAAAAGAGGTGGGTAGACTGGTTAAATATCCTGTATATTATATTTACTCATGTCATATTTAGTGATGAGTCCGATTTGGTGAGTGTCTTGTCACTTTAGACACAAAGTTGCACAGGACACAATTCTATGTGTGAAAAAAGTTTACTAGACCCTCACCTCGGTTTGGAAGCTTTCTATGTTTTTCATTAAGTGTATTATAATCTATGAGAAAACAATGTTTTCATATTTAGTCACGAGTCCAATTAGGTTGAACTCTCATCACTCTCAGATACAAAAATTACAGATCAGAATGCCGCAGGGCTCAAAGAAGTTAGAAGTTCACCTCAGTTTGGGAGTCTGCTGCGTTTTTTATTAAATGTGTTGCAATCTATGAGAAAATAATTGCTGTGAAATTTGAATAATGTTTTTTTTTTTGTAAATGAAAGGTGAAGCTAAGGTTTCTAACTTTGCATTTTATTCAAATATATCAAAAAGTTACTTATATATTTACACAGGGCTAGAAAAATAAATAATCTCTTCATATTTAACAAAATCCAGCTCTTGAATTCATGTACTGTGAAATGGCTGATGAATGTTAAATATACAGTTGATATTTTTCGTTTTCACTGGATGTGTTTTCAAGAAGTCCACAAGAGGGATTCAATTGCATCAAGGCCTCTATATTGTTGTGACAATTTGATAGCCATAAAAGGACTATTGCTCCTACTTTCTCAGATCACTTTCAAAGGAACATATTGCATGTTGCGAGTTGCAGCAATTTTATGACAGCAGTTTCTTCTACGAAATACCCGAATTTCAGCATGCATCCTGTTATACTCATTTAACTTCCCTCCCTAAAGCTTTTTTATGGAAGTTATAGTTGCTTATAGGAGAATCGAAAAAAGACTACAGTTAAAAAGAATTACTAATTAAGATTTCAGTTCCTCTAGCTTCAATGTTCCCTCTTCTTTTATGCAAGTCTTTGTTTTTTTAATTACAAATTACAGCTCAAATCTATGCCTGTCACAATCTTTTCCGTTTCACACATTAAGGAATGAATGGTAGAACCCAGAGCTCCTTTTACTGTGGTAACACCAGATGTAGTAGAATGCTTTAGTTTACAAAGGGCATCGTCCAAGCCGAGTTTGCTGTCCATCCTTTAGGTTCAGAGAACATTTTCAGACTTGTTTTCTTCCGTCACAGGATCTGCACTTTGGAGGACTTTGCTTCTGGACAGGGTAGATATCCATATCTCGCTATTTTCTTTTCCAAGAAGATTGCCTCCCTAGAACTTTTCGGACACAGATGACGTTGGTTCTTAGAGACCACTTTGTTTCTCCATTAAAGTGTGTCCCTCCTTTCATATTTTCTTTCGATGCCCCTTGTCATCTCCTCCTCACACACCCCTATCATCTCCTCCCTACAAAAGGAGAGATCAACGGGGTAGTGGTGGATAACATCTATCAGATGTACATTCAAAGCATTTGGCTCTCGCCCCTTTATCCATTTACACTCTTTGCCCCAAGATGGCCTTTTATTATGAACATTTCATGTAGTCGTAGGATGGTTTCATTGTTTGTCTGGCCTACTTTCGATGTTATTGGGTATATGGCCTCAGGATTCTGCTTGACTAGTTGTGGGTTTGTTCCCACCCCCTATGGATCAAGAAAGACCACTACATCCCATGGTTTGAGAGGATCTGCTAGTTGTGCCATCTCCAGGGTCACGATTTGAGAGGATCTGTTAGTTGTGCCATCTCCAGGGTCACGATTTGAGAGGATCTGTTAGTTGTGCCATCTCTAGGGGGATCGAGTGAGGATTACTTTGTTTTTAGATGTCCCATATACTATGACATACAAGGGAGGTTCCATTGCTTGTTTTGGCTCTCACAGGGTTCAGTTGCAATTTTCCTTTGCTATCTTGATCAAAGATGCTAACTTTATACATCTAAGAAGCAATTATACACAAACGTGAGACTTTTTGCGGCCTCTCTAGATTCATTACCGTTAGGTTCATTACATATTTTGTTTAGCCTATTTCGGTTGCTAGAGATAGTGAGTGTCAAGCAAACTCCTCGGCCTGAGATCCTATTGGTGGCGGATTTGTGAGGCAGTAGACATCCTCCCGCTAGGTCGATAGATATTCCACCTTCATGAGAGCTTATAGCAGGTCTGCTCTTTATAGAGCATTGGATATGATTGATCAAGGAGACTTCCATCATGAGTTTGATCTCCTTTGCCTCAAATGTTATGAGAGATGGTTCTTTTCCTCCACAACTACTCTTAGGATCACCTAGCGATGCCCCCTCAACAAAGTTAATAAGATTGGATATAATGGGAAACAACATGTACAAATAATATAAAAATATTTTTATAAATTTAAAAAATAGAGCTTATATAAAAAAAATAAATATAACTTCTTTTAATTATATAATTTAGATATATAATATTTATATAATATAATTTATGTATGATACTTATAAATAATAACTAATCTAATACATCAATTATTTATGAAGTTACTATATATACTTTATAATATCATTACTTAAGAATTGTATATATTCATTAATCGCTTGTTGTTAATTATATATACATCAACTAATATTGATTATAAAGTTAAAGCTACTTTATAAGGTTTTGACAACAACCTAAATCGTATCAACAACACGATATCTTACTTTATAAAGTTAATCAACAACACGATATCTTACTTTATAAAGTTAATCAACAACATGATATAAGGTTAGTGCTGTTAATATAACTATATTGTGGTGCAAATATAACTATATTCAGTGAAAATCATGTTGCAAATATAACAATATATAGCTGAAATTGTGGCACAACAACATTAGTCATAATCTGAGTTTATTATTTTAAATAATTCTACAACATCCAACACCATGTCACAAAACTTGTTCGTCCTTTCCAACAAACCCTTGCCATTGTCTTCCAAAGCAATAAGCTTTAATCGGTTATTATTATGATTATTCATTATGTTTTTGTTTCGATTATTCATGGTTGTAGTCAATGTCGAAGGCGACCTTGAAATCTAAGGGGCTCCACAAGCAAATGAGTGATGGTTGGGGGATTATTGCAGTTGGTTTTTGTAGTTTTTGAATCCTCTTGAAGTTTGAAGTGGATCTGGATTTGAATCCATACTCAATCTGGGGATCCATCTATCAATCCCCTAGAGTGGATGGATTTGGTAACAATCCCCTCAGTCCTATGTATTCCCCAGAGGATATCATCAGGCTTTGCATCAGCCCCTTCATAGTGATAAAAGATGAGAGGGATACCTCTTCTCCCTCCACCTCTCCTTCTCCTTCTATTTCCATTTTGGGGTTGAGCTAGGGCTTTGCACTTTTGTCTTTACCTAGATTGGGCTCCTCTCTTTCGGTTATCAAAATTTGTATCTCTTTTACTATGTTAGTTTTTCTAAAGTTTTTAAGAGCGTTCTTCAATCTTGAGTGTTCTTGTCACTCCCATAATCCATGATTGACTGATTGATTCGAAATGGATCTTTATATAATTTGTCATCTAGTTGGGTACTTTTTGCATGGAAACATTAGAGCTATTGGCTTGTAGGGCCCATTTCAAGGCCAGGTCTTGCTTTGAAGATTTGTGGTCTAGAATTTTTTGGAGCCTATTAGAGGCCTTAAATGATGGTTTTTGGGGTCAAAACTTTGCAAACAAAGTTTCTAGCCTTTGGAAGTTGTTCTACACATCGAGAGCTTTCTAATGGCATGAAGATCACCTCAATTGGAGTTCATATGATGAAGTTATGTCTCTCGCAAGTTGAACTATCTTGTTGATCACCATGGATATTGAGTGGATGCTACATCCACTTCCATTACTCACACACGTGGAGCTAGTCATGTGTGGCCTTTCAAGAAGATTCTAGAGGGTTGGGAGTTAAGGCATGCATAGACCCTAATCCTAACCCTTAACATTGGACAACTATGAAGACATTGTTAAATCTTGGGCTGCTAGGATAGTAAGGGGTTCCATTATTGTATTGAGTATTGATCCATAGTAGAGCAGAGCATTAAGAGTGGGATATTGAAGCATAACAAAGGAAGTAGAAGATCTTATAGCAACTATACATGCAACATTGTCCATGGCAACTCCATAGTGAGTGCACTTTCTTGTATTCACATTTCATAACTGAGAAGAAAAGAGCAAGGCATAGCCTCACCTTCTAGCTGGGTTTTCCTAGGGTATATCTTGTGTTCATTGTGAGTATGGTGTTTTATTTTCTTAACTTCTTTCATTTAAGTTTATGTTTATTTCAATATTTGTGCACTAAGCTAGTAATATTAAATCTGAAATCTAAAGTAAAACATTGCATAATAGGAGATTGTAGAATATTGTAAGATTTGTTGTGATGAACTATTCAAGTGGAATATCCATGACAGTTTATTGATCATATTGGTACATAGCAACTTTTGTAGGGGTTTTTGTGGAAAGTTGCAGGATCTAGGAAGCTGTGTAGGAAATAATTCTTAAAACCCTAGCCATGGCGGATGAGTATAGTAACAATCCATGGGATGAGTCGGAGGGGAGATTTTCAAATCTAGAAGTACAAGTCGTTGACATCTATCGCAACATAGCTATCCTCATGACAACTTCGAAGAACAAGTTTATTCTTTTTGGGGAGTTTGGTAGCTCTAACTTAGAAGTTGGCCCAGACAAGAAATCTGGAGATAATGAAGACCCAGAAAAGGAGATGAAAAAAGAGTCAGAGAAATAGAAACCAAGTTCAAGTGCCATCACTTCTTCCCGATATCTGTTTAAAGTGGACATCAATCCCTACCAAGGTGAGATTGATGTTGTTAAATCGAATAAATGGTTGCAACAATTAGAATTTTATTTCAATGTTCATAACATAGGAGAAAAGCAACAAATTTTATTTGCTCGACTGAAGTTAGAGGGCCATGGCCAAATTTGGTGGGAAAGTCACATGGAGACACTTAGGTTGGAGGTTGATCCCCTAGTATCCAAGTGGGAGGTGTTTAAAACCCTCATTAAATCTCAGTTCTACCCTATTTGGTACGTAGAGTACTAGTGGATCTGTTGGCATTGCTTCTGGTAGAAACAAGTGTAGAGTGTGCAAGAGTACACCATTGATTTCAAAGAACAAGCCATTATGTTTGGTATATCTCCCTAGAATCTGGATGTACTCCTTAAGTATCTGGGAGGTCTTTACAGTCATTTAAAGAGGCAGGTGATGCTCTTTAAAGTTTAAACCTAGGACAATTGATGAGACCTGTGTGCAAGCATAGTATCTGGAGAATATGGGTAAGAATAAAGGAAAACCAAGTGGTTCCAAGCATAAATACCACCAAGATGCTTCCAAGGATGGAAAGAAGAAGATGACAACCACTACACACCAGTGCAAAGATCCAAACGACCACTATAACCATTGTAATATTGATGGTCACACCAAACATGAGTGTTGGAAGCGACAAATCCAAGGAACTGCAAGAAGGATGCTAAGAAGAACATGATAGTTGTGGATTTAGGCAATCAAGTAGAGAGAAAATTAGAGATGCAGATGAAAAGACTGTTTGCACTACAATGTCAAGGAGGTGAACTTGAGTAGCCTCCATCCCAAGGAAGAGAAGGAGATGACTGAATTCTTCCATGTTAAGATTCGGGTCAAGGAAGACAAATGTGGATTCTCTATTTGATTTCGGTTCATAGGCCAACCTCATAGTATAAGGTTTGGTCAACGAGCTTGGATTAGAAGTTCATGACCATCCTCGCCCATATTGAATGGGATGGGTAAATATGGATGTAGAGCTTAGGGTCACTAAGCAATGTAAGATCAAATATGTTATAAGTGCAAACTAAATTTATGAAGTGGAGGTAGACGTAGTACCACTTGATGTGTGTTGTGTAGTGTTTGGAAGCCCCTACATGTACATGAGGGATGCAATTTTCACAAGGAGAGCAAACCAATAATGCTTGAATCAAGGATGGGTAGTCCTTCATCATCAATGCACACAAAGGTAAATCTAAGATCTCTTTGGTAAGTGCTAACTAGGCTAAGATATTGATCGATTCTAATAGGAAGTGTGTATTACTCTTTTTAAGAGAGAATCAAGCAGGAGATGAATCGATAAATGTAAAGGCATTTCTAGAGGGTTGTACTTAAGGGCAGAGCAAAAACATTAGTTGGAGGAGATTTTGCAGGCATACAAAGAAGTGTTCCAAGAGCCTAAAGGGTTACCACCTTAAGAGGGAAGTGGAGCATGAGATAGATTTGTTGCTTGACTCTCCATTGACAAGCATCGAGATGTACAGATAGTCAATCTTGGAAGCAGATGAAGTGAAGAAACAATTGCAACGACTATTGGAGTAGGGAGTAAGTTGACCAAGCACCTCACCTTGTGGGTCACCTATCATCATAGTACCCAAGAAGGACGAGACTTGGAGGATGTGTATCGACCACAGGAGTTTTGAATAAGATCAACCTCAAGAATCTATACCCTCTGCCTAGGATCAATGATTTACTAGATTATTTGTAGCCTGCCAAGTACTTCACCAAGTTGGATTTTAAATCGGGATGCTACTAGGTACAAGTTAAAGAAGACACTTGGAAGACTGCCTTCAAGACCAGGTGAGGTCTATATGAATGGTTGGTAATGTCTTTCAATTTATGTAATGCACCAACTACATTTATGTGTTTGATGAATGATGTATTGCATCCCTTTCTAGATTCATTTATAACAGTGTACTTAGATGATATATTGGTTTATAGCTCTACCTGGGAAGAGCATATCTCAAATCTCATGTAGGTGTTAGAGACCTTGAAAAAGCATCCACTACTAGCAAACCTTAAGAAATGTTGATTTTCTTAGCTGTCATTGGTGTATTTGGGGTATGTGATTGGTGGAGGGGAACTCAAGATAGATGCCATGAAGATCAAGGCCATCCTCAAATGGCCTACCCCTACTAATGTCAACAAGGTTAGGAGCTCTGTGGGGACACCACAATACCTACAAAAGTTTATAGCATCCTTTTCAATTGGGGTTGCACCATTCCATGCCATAACAACCAATGACAAGAGTTTCTTGTGGGGAAAGAATCAACGAAAAGCTTTTGAAGAGTTGAAAAGAAAAATTAGTCAAGTGTCGGTTCTTGCATTGCCCAATTTATAGAAGCCTTTCAAAGTAGAGATGGATGCAAGTGGATATGCTATGGGAGAGGTCTCGATGTAGGGAGGTAAGTGTTGAGTTTTTGTACCTTGGAAAGTGGTCCCCTAGTGTTATTGAGTGCCCAACACACTAAAGGGGGAAAAGTGACCCTCACTCACTTTACTTTATGTTATAAATTCAAAGTGACTTTATGAGCTTTTAATCATAAAATGACTTTATTTCATAAAGTGACTCTGGGAACTTAGGTTAAGGGGGAGATCTAATCTCCACCCTTGATCTTGCAAGGCTAAGATCTAGTCCTAGCCATTGATTCTTAGGTTAGTCTAATGAGGAGGCTAAAGAGAAAAGTGAAGGAGGTGGAGGCATTCATTGTTCACTTAGAGAGGAAGAGGAGAAAAGAGAATTTTTGGAGAAGAGAAGAGGAAGGGCACACCATCGAAGGGAGGCGCACAAGCTTGAGGGTGCATTTTGTGAAGGAGGGAGCACCATTGGAGTGAGGGCGCAGCTTCTTGTGGAGAAGGGTGCAAGGGCAGCTCCAAAAATGAGGGTGCAGACTTCAAGATAGATTGCAGCAAAGAGTAAGGGCGCAAATCCCAAGGAGGGTGTGCACTTCAAGGAGAGACTTGACTGCCAAGCTTGAGATGAGTTGGCAAGAGTAAGGGTGCAAATCCCAAGGAGGGTGCGCACTTCAAGGAGAGACTTGACTGCCAAGCTTTAGATGAGTTAGCTATTGTAAATCAGGTTCCTCATGTTTACTTCCTTGCTGTAATATTTCTCTAAGAGCTCCATAATATATTTCCTCTTCAACTGGTTTTCCCTATGGGGGTTTTTCTAGGGTCATGTTGACCAAAAATCCTTGAGTATAAATTTCTGTAGTGTGCATGCTTATTATCGGCATTTAAAGTGGAAAAGATGATTGGTGTATTTCATGTTTTAATGGCTGTGTGAAAGAAGTATTATGGACAGCAAATTTATCATAAACTAACCTTACTACAGCAGCATTAAAAGAGCCTAAAATCAGTGCTAAAGGGAGTTTTATATCAGCAGTAAAAACAGATGTTATCAGTTCTAAAACAACAGAATAACAGACCTGTTCTTTACCTTAAAACAGTGTCAAAGACAGACCTGTTAGGCAGCCTTAAACAGCCTAAAAAATATTCATGGTATCAGAGCCCTAAGGGCACAAAAGAGGGCTGGTAAATTGCAAACAGTTGAGCAGATTTTTGTTTCACCTTGGAAGCTTCAAATTCACACCTGAGATTGGTGTGTGGGCAGCAGATTTCTTTGGTTGTTTTTTTTATCAGTTGTCAGCCATGTCGGGTGGAGGGTTGAGGGTGGAGGATAGGCTAGTGGGGGCTGGCAATTGGTCTCTCCATGGAAGGATAGGATAGATTTGATTTTGGAGGAGGGTGAGCTATGGGACATTGTTGAAAATCATGTGGTATCTCCTACTGATGCAGTGTTCTTGGCTGAGTTCAGGAAGAGGAACAGCAAGGCCAAGAGGACTATCCTAGATGTAGTGAAACACTACATTATTCCTCATATTTCTGGTAAGGACATTTCATATGTGGCAGTCCTTGTGTAGTCTTTACCAGAGCCCTAACCAAAACCAGAAGATGGTGCTCCAGGAGAAATTGAGGGGCACTAAGATGACAGACACTGATTCAGTCACCTCATACCTCACGAGATTCTTAGATTCGTGATGAGTTGGCATTTGTGGGGGAGGCAGTGGATCCATCTGAGTTGGTGAGGACAACCTTAAATGGCTTCTCCAAACCATGGGAGAGCTTTGTACGAGGCATTGTAGCCAGAGAGCGTATGCCCAGTTGGGAGAGGCTATGGGATGGCTTAGTATAGGAGGAGCTCATGTTTGGCTCAGGATCTTCTAGTCAGCAGCATGGTGGGGATGATGAGGGGGATCTTGCTCTTTTGGAAAAGGGAAAGAAGAAGACCAAGAAGGGTCCCAAGGGTGGGGCCAAGCAATAACAGAAGGGAGGTGAGCAACAAAGGGATATGAGAAAAGTTAAATGCTTTGCTTGTAATAAGATGGGGCACTATGATGGACAATGTCCCAACAGGAAGAAGAAGAAGGGTGGTACAACAACATCAACTGAGGAGGATGAGTTCGCCTCTCAGTTTGAGAGGGAGATGTCTTGCTTGTCAGTCTGTCTACAGTTGAGAAACATCTAGTGTATGGTACATAGACAGTGGACCATCCAGCTATATGTCTAGTGTTAGAGAGCACTTTACTGATCTCACAGAGTTTGGGATCAAGTTGGAGATAGTGCTTGGGAATGACACCATAGTTAGGGCGGCTGGGTGTGGCACAGTTTCCTTGAAGAGGGAGTTGAGGCCAACCATGGTGTTTAGGGATGTTTTGTAGGTCCCTGAGCTGAAGAAGAACCCGATATAAGTTTCCACCATCCACTATAGGGGATTTGAGGTGTCATTCCGAGGTGACGAGGTCCTCATTTACCTTAAGGGGTCCAATATCACATCAACTAGAGTGATTGGGACTCGTGATGGGAAACTGTACAGACTCAGTTTTCAACCATTACATGCCATGGTTACCAGCAACAACAACAGTCAGTTGTGTGAGATTTGGCATATGAGGATGGCTCACTTGCATCATGGAGCTTTAAGGGTGTTGAGGGAGATTGTGACAGGATTGCCACTGTTCGACACTGAGCATCAGGAGGTATGCAAGGGGTGTGCACTTGGGGAAGTACACTAAGACTGTCTTTCTGAGCGATGACAGTAGATCAACTGAGATACTTGATTTGGTACATTGATGTGTGCGGGTCCATATCATCAGTTTCCTTGGGTGGATGTGATTACTATGTGACATTCATTCATGACCACTCTAGGAGGACTTGGATCTATTTTCTGAAGACCAAGAGTGAGGTCTTCAAGAGGTTCCAAGAGTTTAAGGCTCT
>CBVK0104044253.1:0-11787 GCA_900067695.1 Picea abies
ATATAAGTAAGCAATTTTCACTAAAATTTATATTGATATAAATTGTTTATGTATTGAAAAAGGGTAGAAAATAGTTGATGGAAATTATCAATCCTCTGCAAATTGGAAGTATTCACTAATTCCATTAATATGACACCTATAATTAATTCAATTAAAATTATGAAAATCTAAACGCAACAAACCAAGCCTTAGTAGATGACCTGTTATTTTTTATCTTTTGTTATCAGGCCACAAAATCGAATTCGTTTTTAACTTAAGTTTTTTTCAATCAAACTCAATGAAAACTATGTTTAATGTGTAGAATATAAGTAGTGTTAGGTTCATCCTACACATTTTTCAAGTAGCTCATAATTTCAATTTTGTTTTCAATTTGCTTCAAGATATTGAAATCTAATTGCATAAATTTAACTTAATATAATATCAACACATTTGGAATCAAAATTCAAAATTTCATAATTAAAATTGATACTTTTTAAGATTTCTTTAAATTTTTTAATTAGGATGTTAATCATATGTATTACCTCGAATTCTTTAATTAGGATTCTAATCATACTTTTAAAGATGTCTTTAAATTTTTTCTAAGCCATGTCAATAGTCCCTTATAATGACATGGAAATGGGTCCTAGTTTTGATATGAAGTTATCCTCTTCATATGAAAAAACATTGAACAATCATTGCAAATAATGAATGCAAATCGTATATGTAGTATATTGGTTACATGCATTAAAGGATTTGTGTATACGATCTGGATAATTTACAGGATTAAAGTATAATCATCCAAAGTATAGGTCAGTTTAGGTTCACTAGATACAATCTATAGGTTCTTCCCTGAAATTGTAAATAAGGCTTGGTAAACTTTATAATTCATCAAAAATATAACTTTTCTTAATTGAATGGACCATGAAAGTAAATTAAACTCGAAATGATTCTAGAATCCTAGATATTCATAAATACGTGTACTTTCAATGCAAAATATAATTTATTCTGGAATGTATGTATGTCACTTGTTTAAAGAAATCGTAATGGTATTCCATCTTCAATTATTCGTTCATGATCGGCATTGGACATTTTCAATTTTATATTTTTTGTTTTTTTTCTTGATTGAACTTCTATTAACTTTATGCGCATTGCACATACCAAATGACTATATTGACAACTTATGACATCTGACCGGTAGTCTTGAAAGTGAGCATGAGTATTGGTTTGATGGGTTTCTTGAAAAAAATTTCATTTCAATACGATGGATCCTCTTTCATATATAAAACCATTATCATCAAAATCTTCTAATAGCCTCATCTTTTGTTATGTGCATCACATCAAATAATATTTCATGTTTTAATTGTTGTCTACAGGTGCAATCATGACAAAGACATCTCCTGCAAAAAAAATCGATATATTGGACAACAAATAGTTCATGTTAGATTATCACACAAGTACATCTACAAGTTATTTGAAAAAATTTAAACATAAAAATCACCTTCTCTAACAAGATCAAAAACTCTATCGCCATCAACTGACACTATAGTTTCATTTGATTCCATCTCCTCTGAGATTTCAAGTGGCATGTTCCCTTTTATATTAAGTTTGGTATGTCTCCAAGCTTTAACATATTCTTCATTTTCGTTTTCGCAAATCTCTATGGATTTTGTGTTATCTATGTAAACTGAACAAAAACAAGACTCATTTCTTATATCAAATGAAAACACATTTTGATAGCGTTTTGTTTTAACTAAATTCCTTTTTCGTGTCTCATATATTGTACCGGCTTCATATGAGATTGATCTATTTACATCTTGGATTCCAACATACCAAAAAAACCTACACAAGACAAGAACTTGTTAACTTGAAATCTCTCAAGAAAATGATTGAAGATTGAATATAAATTTGAACACATGAATAAAAATATCATGTGTAACATGTATATATAGACACACTTGCGCACATACCTTGATGGATTATTTTAATAGATTAGCGTCATTTTTCACTATTCAACAACTTGATCAACGGATTCAAATTGATCGGCATGAGGGTTCATCTGATACCTTCAAAGTGCTCATTTTACACATGCCCCTGCACCGTCGTGCTCTCCTCTTCCCTGACCAGTGTCAAAAAAATTCCAACAATGTGTTGTTATAGCAAGATTTGCCTCACCATTGCTATCTTGCACAGAGGGCATTTTTCCATTTCCCTATGCAGACTTATCAACCCCTTTTTTATAAATCCAGAGCCAAAAATATATATTTTTCCACATATATGCTCCCTAACTGCTTTGCAAGATGCGTATATTCTTGATGCTCCACTACAACTCACGTATATCGGGATTTGTGCCAGAAAATACAAAATGAGGTCGGGTTTCCATGTCACGATAGAAGATCTCTGATCTTTGACCTTCCATATACTGGAAACGTTCTGACTCGGCCCTTCAGTTGCATTCTAGAGACTATAAGAACAAAATTTCGAGCTATGGAAAAAGAGGAGAAAGCATTCAACTTTGAGAGCAAAGTTACTATGGAGAAATTACTTCATATTGAGTTTGCATCCCTTTGTCACTCAAGTCTGAACACAGTGTTCAACCCCCGAGCTCTTTCCTTATTGTCAAGAGGACCTCATTACCTCTTTGCTATGAGCTTGCCTTTGGTGGAGGATTGAAGTGGTGGAGACCCAGTTGGAAGGAACTTGGTTTCTTGGTTTCAAATTGTGCCGACACGGAAGTCTATAATGTTGATACTTCTATTGATCAATTATTAATAGAAATACTCCTTTCTCATCCTGTCGATATCTTGCAAATATATGATTATTATCCATGGGAATGTTTGTAATGTTTATTAATGGATATGATTATTATCCATGGGAATGTTTGTAATGTTTATTAATGGATTGTGGTATATGATGTGCTAACCCATTTTATATATTGTCACTATATGCTTGCATCACTTATTTGTTGAGAACTTCTTGCAAGTGTAAAGATTTGGGTCAAAGTGCTCAACGGTGAAACGACATCAAACGATTAGATTGAGGTAGGCTTCTTCCGAGATCGGTCTCGGCATTCCTGCTGAACCGCTCTTCCGATCTCACATGATAAGTTAAGGTAAAAAATATACTATAACAATATACATGGATTGTATTAATATACATGGATTGTATTAATGATTTACTATTTTATTCTTATATTTTAGATGAAGATATTTTAGATGGACTGTGGTGATTAAAGATGTAAATGTGATAGTATTCTTGCATGGATTTTTAAATCTATATAATAATATGGTATATGGTTTTTCATATAAATGATTCATTAACTATAATAATATGGTATATGGTTTTTAATGTAAATGATCCATTAACTGTAAACATTTTTTTCAGGGCAAATCGATGTATTAAGCTAAATTTGAATATTCTTCAAAAGTTTTTCCATGCCAAAGATTCAAGCAACACTAATCATACAATAATGTTGATAAATAATTTTACAAAAAATATTTTTAATATTTTTGAAAGAATAAGAATTATGAACTAAACTTAAACATTCATACAATATTTTGTTTAATATTATTTATTAATGATAATAAAAATCAAGTTTCAGTTATAATTGGAACTCAAATGTAAACATAAATAAATTCATGTTATATCAAGATTTGTCTCACCATTGCTATCTTGCATAGAGGGTCTTTTCCCATTTCCCTATGCAAATTTATCAATTCTATTTTTTGATAAATCCAGAGTCAAAATTATCTATTTTTCCACATATACGCTTCCTAACTGCTTTGCAAGATGCGTATACGCTTGTTGCTCCACTACAGCTCGCATATATCACGATTTGTGCCAAAAAATACAAAATGAGGTCGGGTTTCCATGTCACGACAAAGGTTTCCATGTCACGACAAATGATCTCTGATCTTTGGCCTTCCATATACTGGAAACGTTCCGACTCGGCCCTTCAGTTGCATTTTGGAGGCTGTAAGAGCACAATTTCAAGCTATGGAAAAAGAGAGAGAAAGCATTCAACTTGGAGAGCAAAGTTACTCTGGAGAAATTACTTCATATTGAGTCTGCATCCCTTTGTTCCTCAAGTCTGAACACAGTGTTCATCCCCCAAGCTCTTTCCTTATTGTCGAGAGGACCTCATTACCTCTTTTCTATGATCTTGGCTTTGGAGGAGGATTGAAGTGGTGGAGACCCAGTTGGAAGGAACTTGGTTTCTCGGTTTCAAACCGTGCCGACACAGAAGTCTGTAATGTTGATACTCCTGTTGATCAATTATTAATAGAAATACTCCTTTCTCGTCCTATCGATATCTTGCAAATATATGATTATTATCCATGGGCATGTTTGTAATGTTTATTAATGGATTGTGCTATCTAATGTGCTAACTCATTTTATATGTTGTCACTATATACTGGCATCGCTTGTTTGTTGAGAACTTCTTGCAGGTGTAAAGCTTTGGGTCAAAGTGCTCAACGGTGGAACGACATCAAACGATTGGATCGAGGTAGGCTTCTTCCTCAAATTGCACATTAGTCTGTATAACACATGTTGGAATTGAGTTGATTTCTGCAGTCATACCTGTCTGTTGTGGTTTACCCTTGGCCATAGAGAGTTTTTCCCTTGTAACAGAAATGGCGACTCCACTGGGGATAGATCTTCCTTCTAAGGGTTGAAGTATTTTTTCTTCTTACATTGCTCTTTTTCCTTTGTGTTTCTTGTCGTATCACAGTTGGACAGAGTCTGTTCACTCTGCGTCTGAGTTTTTCAGCCTTTTACCCTTACCTAGCCTTGTTTTAAAAGATATTTGCCATTTTTTCCTTAGCAGTCGTGTATACACGCTTGGTGTCCCACTGCAAGAGGCGTATATACACCCTTTTCTCTTGAAAAATCATGTATACCACTTCCCCTTACTTTCTTTCTTGGTTAGTGACTGTTGGGTAGGTTTTGAGGATCACTGAGCCTTCTTAGGTCTCTGTGGTGCCTACTAAGATGATCTAGGATGACAGAAAACCTGTTTGGAGTTGAATTTTTGGGTGGCGTCTTTCTCTTTGTTTTTCTTTTTTTGATTTGTCCTTGGTAGTTGGGTTGTCTTCTTAGCTTCTTGGTATTTTTCTCGAGTGATTTATTTTATACACAGTAAAAGTTATATATCAAGTCATTATTCAGTCCATGCATTTTCTTTTTAATACATTGAAAATACAAAAAAATAGGTATTTTGCATTGGTTGATAATTTTTTTCTTGGAACCTTTATCATTAGCTTAGCACATTTAGCAAAAGATTGCATTTTAATTCTGAGTTGCAAAGTTAAAATTGAAGATTGCATTGTTTTTATTTAGCATATCATTCACTGAAAAGTTAAATTTAGGCTTTGCATTATATCTATTTTTATTTTTATGCAAAGTCATAACACCATGAGTTTCATTCCCATTCATTTTTGAGTAATCACAGCCAATAAAATTTACGCTTTAAACTAAAATTGATTAGTAATGATTTTATTGTTTAGGGTGCACAAACTAGCCTAAGATTTAGTGCCTTGGAATAAGATTTTGTGAGTAAACTTCTCCCAGGCAATTAAATCAACATATGTGTCTGAGACAGGGAGTTGAGAAATCCATTGTATAATTGGTAATATCAGGAGGCTCCGCTCAAACCGGAGTTAAGCACAAGGTCACAGGAAGTTTGTTGAAGGGATAACCCCTAGATACTCACCTAGCATCAGAGATATTTCTGTGGATTTATTCATATTTGGGGATCTTGCTAGTATCCATACCTCTGTGAGAGGCGGTACTTTCAAGGTTTCGGGCTTTTCTACCCTGCCCATACGGTAATCCAGACTTATGATTGTACACCTGTGCATCAGTTATAAAGTGGTTGATTAGTTTATTGACTTAGGTTTCTCATAGGTTACTTGCAGGGGTTATTCTGCTTGTATCCTGAGTCAGATAGGGGTCGGACAACACACAACCTTTATGGAAGATTACCTCTCTAGGGGGATCTGACCGACTAGTTGATAAGCCTACGAGGTCCCTTATAACTGATTATGTTACCTCCAAACTTTAGCAGGGAGTCTCAGGTCCCTCCTGGACGAGGCATACCTTCTTTAGCGAGGGAGGCCACTCATCCACTTTAGCCCGCTTGCATGCATATTGGTCGTTTGACTTTTTGGTATGCTATTTGATTACTCGTTGACCTTAGGATATCTTGTTATTTTTTTAGAGTCATAAGTCATCGTGGAGTCGGACCAGCTTCCTCACAGGTCCCATTGGTTGTTACAGTTACCACCAGTTTTTGAGCTATTGCCTTCTAAAAGGCATAGAGTTATCGAGAGTAGTACACACACATCCACTTTTCAGACTTGCGATCCCACAAGGATGAGTACTAAGTCTAGTCTTCAGAACACTGGGAGTTCATCTACTCCCAAGCTCACTATATTTAATTTCACTCCTTCGACACCTGCAGCCGCTACAGTTGCAGTGTCGGAGGCCTACACCGGTACTATGACTCAACCTGTAGTCAATGCTTCGTCTCTTGCCTCTAACCCTTTTGGGGGTTTTAGCCACTCGTCAAGTTACAATGTTCATACCATCCCCATGGCTACTAGTCCATTTTCTTATGGTATGCCAAGTTTCACTTCATAGTTTTCAACTGCCATCCCAGCTACTGGCCATAACGCTAGCCTTGGACCTAGGGGAACTACACCTCCTTACACTCTTTTTCCATTTGGTAGCTCTGATGTTCCCCAAGTGAATCCTAATGTAGGGAGTGTTCCCTTCCTTGACCCTAGGTCTAATCCTTCTATGGATGGATGGAAAAACCAAGCTGGCGGACAATTTTCGCCCTATATCCCTACCCACTCAATGTCGAATTCGACCAATACTTTTGGCATAACGAATCCACTTCAATCCTCTAGATTCCCACCCGAAGGAGGTCAGTTTTATGTTTTGGGCACCCCCCAACCTGGATCTAATCTAGTTGGGGGAAGTTTTAACATCCCCCAGTTTGGAGCTAATCCAACTGGGGGCCATTTTCATAACCCTTATCAAAACATTCCTGCTGGAATGAAGCCCAATCCATCTTTCATGAATCCACCTGGAGGAGGGTCTTTTAATTCTGAACAAGGTTCTGGTCCTTACCAGAATCTTGGATGGAACGTAGCTCCTAATACTCAGTCTTTTGCGGGAGGATGGGGTCAGGTGTAGCAACCCCATATTCCCTTTCTGGCCACGCTTAATCTGCCAGATTTTTCTAAACTAATGAATGACCCGGTGAGTCATGATCCCACATGGCCCCCTGTCCCCACCAAGCTTCCATCAGACATTCCAAAGTTTGAGGGTAAGAATGGTGAGGACCCTGGTGATCACATCACTACTTTTCACCTCTGGTGCTCATCGAATTCTTTGAATCATGATTCTATTAGATTACGATTATTTCAACGCACTCTTATCGAAATTGCGTCACAATGGTATATTGAGCTACCTAGGGGGATATATGGGTCTTTTCAACAGTTAGTGCTAGCCTTTCTTAACCATTTTCAACTACCCATTCATTACGATGTTGGCCTTGAACTTTTGTCAACTTTATGCCAGGGTTTCGACACTCATATTTCAGACCATATCCAGGAATGGCATAGGTGAAGATGGTTAGTTAAGACTCCCATACCCTCAACCTTTATTTTAGAATGGTTTTTAAAGTCTTTGCATGCTCCTATTTCAAAGGACGTTGCTACTTCCGGGGTCTTCAGCAAGGAAGAGGCCATTTGTAGAGCCCAACAATTTGATTTGATCTATGCTCAGCCTGGGATGTTATACCACCTTCTTCTCGATGCACCACGGTCGGCTCATGATCCTAGACAAAGTCCTGGGCCCCATGTCGATGGCATTGTGGGGTCCACCAATGTAAAGTCCGCAGACTCGGCAACGAAGTCCGTCGGAGGACCAGCTTCATCTGGATCCTCCAAACCCACCCAATCAGTGGATGTGCATCCTGTGTAGTCATCGAAAAACCCAAATGGTGACCAAAAACTAGATGGGAATAAATGGAAATGTGGAAATAATTGTAGAGGTGGGAAGAATAAACCCAAGGACAAGAATAATAATGGAAAATAGAGTGATAATGCTAGAGAGGGCAAGAAAGAAAAGCGTAAAGTTAATTTTCCTTGTGAACTTTGTACTGATGATCACCTTACACACTTATGCCCCAAACTTGCAGAGGTTGTGAGGATTTTAAATCTTCTGCCCGCTGTGCTAACGAATCCTTTTCCTCACAACCAGCACTTAGCCTCGAGTTCTTCGAACGCCAGAAATTTGCCTGGTGGGAGTCAAAACCCACCAATGCAAGATGGCGACCATGTTTGTATCAATATGGTCGACGCAAAAATCAATATAGCCATTCGCTCTCGAGATTATGGCTCTTCAAAATCTAGTACTAGCCTAGAAGCTCCTCCTCCACCCCCAGAGATGAATTTACAGATCGAGAAACCAGAGCCACCGCCTCGTATTTTGAAAGGAGTATTCAAGCACTCTACCCATAACCCTAATGCTAGAGCAACCCAGAACTACTCTATTATTGAGGATCTAGGCCAAACACCTTCCGTGATGTTTACTTTGGAGGTACTCCAGATGTGTCCATCACAGAGGAATGCCTTACTCTTTGCCTTAGGAGCTCTAGAACCCAGTGGCTCTAATATCATCAAGTTTGATGTCACGGACGTGAAGCCTCGCTTACCCTACCATGTGACTTTCCAAATCCACGTACAGTATTCTTAATATACCATCAAATGAGTGGTCCTTGATGAAGGTGCTACCACTTGCGTGGTGTCCTTAGTCTGTTGGAAAGCTATCGATTCTCCAACCCTTTCAAAGTCATCGACCATGTTGACTACATTTGACGATCATTCCTTCTGCCCTCATGGTATTCTCCCCACATTTTTTATTCAGTTAGGTGGGAAGATGATAGAGGTGGAAGTAGAGGTAGTTGATGCACCTCTCAATTATAACCTGTTACTAGGTCGCAATTGGACTTATGCTATGGTCGCCATCATATCGTCCATTTTACACACGCTTTGTTTTCCTCATCAGGGGGAGATTGTGAAAATCGACCAGTTATCCTTTGCATACTTTAGCCTGAACGCATTTGTTGGACCGTCAATCCCTGTGGTCGACAATTCTTAGCCGACAACTGAGAATATCGGTGTTGGAATGTATTCTTCCCTCATGGGTACTTTCGACTTCTCGACACCGACTCACCACATTTACACCATGTCCAGTATGCCCACTTCAGTAGAGAAGTCCATCCCTTTCTACACTTCTTATTTTAGTGACCCTTGGACCCTACCTTCTCCTACTTCGTCAATTGAAGGTCAGTCGCATGCTAGCATGGCTATGCCACTATCGGCAGCAAAGATTGCATATCAAGCTATCCTTGACTCTTTTGTCGATCCCGATCATGTTCCCTCGCAGACGGTCGAGGAGGATCTAGTTCTTAGGCCCGTATGGGCCACTTCATTATCTTGTTCACATGATTTTTTAGATGATACTTTGCCTTCAGACAAGGCCATCCTCGAAGCCATGAATGTTTCCGAGAGACCTTGGGACGATATGCATCATAGATCTTATTTTCTCCCAAGTCATGAAAAAATTGAGCAAGATGATTTTAGATCTACCCTGAGTGAGATAGTCGGTCACGTCGTAGTTCCACTTGATACACATGGCATTTATGTCGAAGGGAATATGGAGAGGATTTCCCCTACCGTCCAGATCGATATCTCTCGTACCCCTAGCAAGATCAAAAATGTAAATATAGGTGAAGATTTTTCGCCAAAAGAGATTTTGATCTACACCAACTTCTTCAAAGAATTTTGAGATGTATTCGCTTGGTCATATGAAGAAATGCCAGGGATCGACCCCTGTATTGTCGAACATGAGATTAGGACTTATCCGGATGCTAAACCCGTTCGACAATGTCTTAGAGCTGTTAATCCTAGGAATTCCCCCTCTATTAAGGCAGAGGTAGAGAAACTACTTAATGTCGGCTTTATCTACCCGGTTCCCTTGACTGAATGGGTATCCAACCCCGTTCCTGTGAATAAAAAGCAAGGAACCATCCGCGTGTGTATGGACTTTCGTGACCTGAACAATCCCTATCCTAAAGATAACTTCCCCACACCTTTCATTGATCAAATTCTTGATGAGTGTGCGGGAAGAAAAATATTTTCTTTTATGGACGGATTTTCAGGGTATAACCAAATCCAGATCAAACCCAAATACCAACATAAGACAACATTCATATGTCCTTGGGGCACGTTTGCATACCAAAAAATTCCTTTCGACCTAAAAAACATCGGAGCAACCTTCCAACGAGCCATGACTTTCACTTTTCATGATCTCAAACACATAGTCAAAGCTTACCTCGATGATCTTGCTGCTCACTCTCGCAAGAGAGTGGATCATGCTACGCACCTTCGACTAGTTTTTGAAAGATGTCGCTACTATAGAATCCAACTCAATCCTCATAAATGCGTCTTTTTTTTATATTTGGTCATCTCTTAGGATTATTAGTCTCTGAGACAGGGATCATGGTAGATCCACTTAAGTTTGAGGCAATTCTTTAGTTGCCTCCCCCACGCACGATCAAACAGCTTCAAGGTTTACAGGGGAAAGCTAACTTTTTGCATCGGTTTATTGTGAATTATGTCAATATCACTAAGGGTTTCATGTTCCTATTGAATAAAGACACCCCGTTTATCTGGGATGAGTGAGCCTAGCAGTATTTTGACGCTTTAAAGAAAGCCTTGGTATTGGCCCCTCTACTAAAATCTCCTTATTACAGTAGAGATTACTTGTTGTATATCATTGCGTCTGAAGAGACCATTGGTATGGTTCTAGTTCAGGAGGATGATGAGCTCCGCGAGCACATCATCTACTATCTCAGTCGAAATTTAGTCGGTCCTGAACATAATTACTCGCACGTTGAAAAGATATCTTTGGTTGTCGTCCACACAGTCCAACGTTTACGACACTATATATTGCTTTGAAAAACTACTATGGTTTCCAATGTTAATCCATTTCAATACATCCTCACTAGATGTATCATAGGCAGAAAATATAATAAATGGATTTTCATCTTACAAGAATTTGATGTCGACTTTGCTTCGGCCAAGTCCAAGAAATCACTAGTTTTTGCAGAGTTAATATCTGATTTCCCACGATTAGACGAAGATTTTATTCATGTCGATTCGTTCGCAGACGAAGACATTTTCCTCGTCTCATTGTCTGACCCCTGGTATGGAGATATTGTTTTTTATCTTCAAACCTTGAAGTTTGCTCAGCATCTCTCGCGAGATGATCAACGACGTGTTAGATACCAAGCCAAAAACTATACAATCGTTAGCGATGTTATCACTCCAAGAAACCCTCTGTGGTTGCAGACCAGACGTGCTTGGTAACTTAAGAAATGAATGTTTTTTGTATTTTGTGAATGTGGATCAATGGGACAACTCAATATAGCTTATGGAATTCAAACATAAAAATGATAAACAAATAGACAGTGCTCTCAAAGATTGATTAATCAGCAGGCAGCTTTAAAGTGGGTGGAGAATAAATTGTAACTAAACCAGTGCAAAGCAGGGTCTAAGAGACAATCAAAGAATTATTATCAGGTTATGAGCTAAACAATGGGATGATAGCCATTCAAAGCTTGACAACACAGATAATAATGCAAAATAAGGATGAAAAACTGATAATCAAAATCGAAAGAAACCTGTGATCTGTATTAACATATAAGTCTGAGTACAATAGCCAATCTTCTAT
>CBVK0104044265.1:0-10420 GCA_900067695.1 Picea abies
AAGTATTTTGCTCGGAAGTATTTTGTGGAATGGTTTAGATCTCAAAAGAAAATTGGGAATAATAATTCTATTGGTTGGAGAGCAATGGTTGAGGATTCCTCATTGGTAAGTGAATGGATGATTTGGCAAGTGGGTAATGGAAAGATCATTCAAATTGGTGAGGACCTGTGGGTGAACTCGGTTCCAGGTTTTAAAATTTCAAGGGAATTGATAGACGATCTACATGATCAAGGTATTTACTATTTATGGGATGCCAGAATGGATTTCAGAGACTATATAAGAAGAAGCAATTAGAAGTCAACTATCATGTTGGAGCTTGAAAGGAATCAAGCAGAGGAATGGAGCACGCTCATTGATCTTCTAAATTCAAATTTTAATCAACTTCGGGAAGAGGAAGATGATTCCATTTTTTTGTCGAGCAACGAGAAAAATGGAACCTACACAATCAAGTTGGGTTAGTTATATTAAGCAGAGGTTACTTTTTAGGGGGAGAGAAAGTGGCAGTGGTATTATGTGTGGAGGACCCATGTTCCTTTAGAAGTGAAGATCATGTTATGGTTGGCTATTGAAAACAATATGCTAACACGGGACAATGGGACAAAAAAAGGATGGACAGGTCCAAGTAGATGTGCTTTGTGCAAGGTTTATTTGGAAAAGGATGGACAGGTCCAAGTAGATGTGCTTTGTGCAAGGTTTATTTGGAATTTGTGCAACATCTCTTTATTTCATGTCATTACACCCATCAGATTATGTGAGAAGTTTAAAATATTGTTAATCTTCATGGGCCAACACTGAATGGTAATATCCTCAAATGGATTAATCCTAGAAAGAGGATCCATGCACAAAATAGTTTCTCTCCCTTCCCTTTTTTATGATTTAATTTTTTTGGTGGGCATGCAGTGTATGCGTATTTCAGGACATGTTTATTTCGTTGAAAACTATAGCTGCTCTGGTTGTCAAATTATCTCAAGAATTTAGGTGTGAGGTCAAAGTTCAAAAACAAAAGGTGTTCACCATGCCTTCCATAGATAAAAGAATGACACAAGACTACTTTGACGGTGTTAATCAAGGGCACCCTCTGGGCTGTGGGGCTGGTGATATTCTTTATATGTATGAAACTCATTATTTCAAAATCCTTTACTCCTTGGGCAGAGGAACAAATATGAAAGTGGATGTTTCAACATTGCGGGATTTGTTGTTCATGGTCACATCGTTAAATATATGCAAAGTTCAAATCTTAGGAGACTTTAAGGCTGTGGTTGAGTGGGTTAATGGTTACAATCAGATGCAAGTGTTGAGACTGAAGACGTTGATGCCCTAGATCCATTCTTTCTTTTCTTCTCTGGAATAGTTCTCAATCAATAATATTCCTAGGGAACTAAACTCCTTGGTCGATGAAATTTTTAAGGAAGCGCTTTAGTTGGACATGGGAGCTTTCATTTCTCAGGAGTATTTTGAAGGGCAGTTTTATGAGGAAGTGAATTTCCATCTGTAATATTGTTTCTAAAAACTCAATGGGCTCTCTAATGCTCAATCGGTGAAAATATATTTTTGAAATGTTTTGAAAAATAAATGAATTATGTATGTATGAAAGGAAGGTGGAATATGAGGGAATAGATAGCAAATTGATAAGAAATGAAGAGTTCCAAAAGAAACTACAAAACACACACACACACACACACACACACACACATATTTTATGAATATAAAGTTTTTTCTTTCTTGGAAAAAAAAGGTGTTTTGACTCCTTATCTCTTTATCCCAATGTGTGTGAATGTGGTAGTGCCCTCCACCCTATGTGTGTTTCTTTTCCCCATTTATTATAAAAGAATATAACAAATAAATATATTTTTTAAATTAAATATGTTTAAAAATATGAGATAATTTTAAGATCAATAGCGGAATCAAAAAATAGTTGGGCGTGTACTCGCATGACACATGGTCATGTTATCCAATTGCTACCACTATAAACTCCAGGTTTCATACGCATGCCCCTTCCACAGGCACAGGTAAATCTAGTGGATTTGAACTCGGAACCTCATCAAACATATCACTTCATATCACAACACTTGCCAATTGAGTTGCCCCCTAGGGGCTGTATATATTTTAATATTAAAAATTAAATTTTGAATCTTTTCAATCACCCTATACCATAATATTAAATCAGGAGAAATCCATCTTAAACTTGGATTTATCAAATTTCTTAATATGTAAATTTCTTTATCATTTAAAAGAATTAACACAGGGAACTAAATGATAAAAAAATTTACACCTTAAGAAATTTATCCTTAATAGTTCCGGGTTTAAAATGGACCTATGTTGGTTTATTTTTTTAGATGTTGTCACATACATATGTAGTTATTTAATTTTATTTGTTGTTGTCACATAACATTACGTGATAACATCTCCCCCATACTCTAGTTATTATTTCTTTTATTTTTTAATGTAATGTTAAGTGACAACTTCTCCCCCATACTGGGTTGTAGATCACCTCGATACTCTTGATGCAAAAATACATAGCTTATTATGATTAGAAACATGGCCATCAAATATGTACTAAGACATGAGTGTTAACAAAAATTAATATGATTGCATCGATAGTAGTGAGGTGCTCTATAACCCAGTATGAGGGAGATGTTGAGGTGTTGTATGATACACTTAATCAATAAAAAAAAAAGCTTAATTAATAATAATAAGAATGAAATAATAAATAAAGTAGACTTAATTAAAAAACAACAATAATAAAAAATAAAAAATAAAATGAAAAGAAATAATAAAAAAAATTACACCTTAAGAAATTGGATCCCTCTAGGTGCTTAATAGATCCAGGATTAACATGGATCTACGTTATTGCTAGAAAAACAATATCGTGGAGCAATAAAATAAAACAAATGCGGAAATAAAAAATAGAAGATACATAATACAATAGAGACACACATATATATGTGGTTCACCCAGTGTGGGCTATGTCCACTAGAGAAATTGTCAGATCCTTACTATTTATTATCCAACAAAAATGAAGGGATACAACCTACATCACACCCATTGTAACTTCCTATTCTTTCTCTCATAGTATCCTATCTCATAATACAATACTTGCTATCACCCTCAACTGCAATACAATTCGCTCATACATAAAATAGGGTTTCCTTATAGGGAAAAAAATCCTTAACATAACTTCTACTGTCAAATCTGCAACCTTATAATGAATGGTCCAAATTGACTACAAAATTACAATATTTTACAAGGAAAATTTTCTCAAAACTTTTCTTTCGGGTCCTTGCCCCCAAATCCCCCGCCAGGGGAGGGGGAGTCTCCCTTAATTTTCGCCGCCCCCACTAGTCTCCTTGACGAAAATAGCAGGGGGGAAAGATCCCCCACACCCCCTTATCAGGAAATGAGATCCAAACATGACTGAAACAAACCTCTAAATCTGGACGATAATCAAGCTCCATAATCAACAACTATATCTCATATTATATATACTAGTGTATAAAGTTATCGATGCGTAATGATTAGGATAGCTTAATTATGATCAACCTTATTCTTATTCTTATTGCATATTGGATATGTTAAGGAGAGAAAACCGTCATGTAAAGAGTTTAAATTCCACTAAAATGTTTAATTTTATATTTGAATTTTTATATTTTGAGATTTAAAAAAAATGTATTCATCATAAAACTTTTTAAATATGCATTTTTTTTAAAAAATAGTTATAATTTATATATTTTAAAAAATAAATTGTATGGTATTTATATATAATTTATTTTTTAAATAAATTATATTAAAAAAAAATTGTATCTTAATTTCTAAAGTTCTTGGATAAGTGTATAAATTATATTTGAAATCTATTTTCAAACTAATTAACTCTTTTTTTAAAATTGACTAATAATTTAAAATATATTTTGGAACTTATTTTAATGCAACTACTACACAAGTTTTTGTGCTAGTGCATAATCATGCTAGTTATTGTTTTTGCTAGTGCATAATCATGCTAGTTATTGTTTTTGCTAGTGCATAATCATTCAATACTCATTGGCTTAATGCATTATTATGTAAAATTATTTAATGGTGAAGCATTAAACAATTTAAAATTAACTTTTTTTAAAAATTGACTAATAATTTAAAATATATTTTGGAACTTATTTTAATGCAACTACTACACAAGTTTTTGTGCTAGTGCATAATGATGCACTAGCTTTTTGTGCTAGTGCATAATCATGCTAGTTATTGTTTTTGCTAGTGCATAATCATGCTAGTTATTGTTTGTGAATCATTCAATACTCATTGGCTTAATGCATTATTATGTAAAATTATTTAATGGTGAAGCATTTAATAATGAATATAGGTTTTTGGACAGATATAAACCCTTTTTTTAGTTTTCTTGTTACATAATTTAATGGTGAAGCATTTAATATTGAATATAGGTTTTTGGACAGATATAACCCCTTTTTTTTTAGTTTTCTTGTTATATCTCAACACTATAGATTTGATCCATTTCATATTCAATCCATTATTCTCAACAAACGACACATGCAGGAGTCAAATTTTATTTTGGGTTTTTATGTAAATTTATTAAGAACAAATCTAATACTTAGAAGTCACGTGAGGCACGATTTTTCTTTTGTTTTGAAGAAAGGAAAGTAAGAATGCAAAATATTGAATTGAATAAATATATTTTATAAGACTCTTTTTCAGTGAAAAATTTCTCAATATATTAGAATATATGGTGTTTTCAAATACATGTACAGAGACAAAATAACAATCCAAAAATATAAACCACACCGAAAGGTGATCCTTCAAAAAGGAGGGAAACAATCATCTCTACAAGAGCTTAAGGACCATGTCCAAAATAAAGAGCTTCCACATCATATAAGATAACATCCTATGAGTACTACACAAAATTTTACTGCAATAATTTACTATGGTATACACCGTCTTCAAAAATATAGAAGTAAGCCAGACATTAATAGAGATGTAAATAGTGTGAGGGGCCCTCATGTACTTCAATCCATTTGTTGTATATGATATTCCCTTCAGGAGTTTGGAGTGCTTTTTTAGAGAGGGCATCTGCCTCCACATTCTGTTATCTGAATATATGTTCAAACCTGATGGTACTGAAGGATTTCCCTTGCATAGGAGATATATGATATTCTTAATTTTAGAGTCAATAAAAGATCCTGTGAGAGCAATGAAGAGTTTCCGATACCCAGAATCTTGTCCTGACCAATTAAAATTGAGTGCCCATTTCTAGGATTCCAACTTAACCAATGTGTGATAAGAGGAAGAGAATTTAGTAGGTTTTTCCAGTTCTGTGAGGCCAATGGCTATACTGTCAAGGCCGATCTGAGGCAGGTTGAGATATAAATATAGGGTAGGTATTTATCCTTTATCACCTTGTGCTAAATACCTTCCATTTTCAAAACACGCCACAAAGAGTTTGCAGCCAACGCTCAGTTAAAATGGAAAATATTTCTAAGATCCCAACCACAGAAAGATTTTGGTTTTACAATCACCTCCTAGCTGCAGAGATGGAAATGGTGAGCCGAGATACCTCCCGACCATAGGAAATCATAGATCAATTGACAAAATTTGTTTAGCATAGAATTAGGGACCACCGCAAGAGCCATCCAGTATACAAATTGAGATTCCAACATCAATTTTACAAGAATGTAACAACCCTCGCGGGAATCATAACCACCAGTTACACTAGTTTCCAATCCTATATTCGAGTTTTTATAGGAGCCATCTCCAATCATCAAAATTTAGTTTCTTATCTTTTAAAAAGTATCCCAAGTATCTAAAGTCTTCATCCAGATCGACAAATTTAAAGGTAAAGGCTTTTCTAAACTTGTCCAATAACTCCCCTTGAATACCCGAATGATGAAAAGTAGATTTGCATAGATTTACTTTCAATCTCAAAGCACAACATAACAGATTCAAAAGAGTATATATCTCCAACCACTCCTATAGAGAGGCCTTTTTCATGATGAGGATGTCTTCCACAAAAAACAGATGGAGAACTTTGACAATCCTGGATACCTTCACCCCCGTCAAACTTCCCTCATTCTGGCCTTTTTTTAGCAACAGGATAAAACTTTCCATAACAAAAATGAACAGCAAAGGCGACAACGAAAAACCTTGTCTTAGACCACGATCACTCTGAAAGAAAGAAGAGGCATCTCCATTTATAAGTACAATGAAAGAAGAACTGACAACACAACTCATGATCCAATTTATAGAGGACAAACTGAAACCCGTTTGTATCAGAATCAATCTTAGGAAGTCCTAGTGTACACAGTGATAATATTTCTTTAAGTCAAGCTTTAATATTAGAGCCTTAATCTTTTTCATTTTTATCCTGTGTAGACATTCTTGCGCCATCCCTATAATGTCCAACATTTGCCTGCCTTTTAAGAAACCAAGTTGTTCACTCGACAATGACCTAGAGAGGATAAGCTTTATTTTGTTTTCTATCACCTTTGCTATCAGTTTGTAACCTAAATTGAAAAGTGTGATGGGTCTGTAGTATCCAAAATTCGTAGGCTTATTTTCATTTGGAATCAACACCAGAAAAGTGGAGTTTAGTGAGATTTGGACCTTTCCTCTGATCCTAGAATCCTCCACAAGCTCTAACAGATAATTACCAATAAATTCGAAGAACTGGGTAAAAAATTCAACCATCCAACCATCAGGTCCTGGACTTTTATATTTGGAAAAGTGTTTTAAGACCTCCCAAATCTCCGACTTTGAGCAAGGATGATCAAAGAGATAGTTATCCTCCTCATTTACAAAACGAGGAAAGAGACTGGCAGTGTAAGCTTGATACATAGGGGAAGGAGGATTGTCGTGTTCAAACAAGCCTTTGAAATGTCTTTTTGCTTCTCTTTTAAGAGCCACTTGCCCCCTGTGATATTGACCATCCTCATCTAGAATCTACCAAATATGTTTTTTATTCCTTCTAGCACTGGGAAAATTATGAAAAAACCTTGTATTCTGATCACAGCTTTTCAGCCAGGTTGCTCTGGTCCTTTGTCTCTAGATATCTTCATCAAGGAGAAATAAAGAATTATGTTCTGCCTCCAAAATTTTAATGTGATGGTCAGGTATCGAATCCCTACCATCCCTCGAAATCGATGAGAGTGTTGCACGTAGCTCCTCCTCCAACATTTATAATCTGAAGAGTTTATCACTTCTTTCGAGTCGAGCCCAAGATTTTGTACTGCTTTTTAACACTTTCAACTTCCACAAAAATCTAAGTTGAATATTAGATTCCACCATAAAATCTTGATCCAACCAAACCTCTTTAACAATTTCAATAAACTCAGTCTCCATCGACCAGGATGAATTTATTTTAAAAGGGTAGACCGAGGGAAACTGCTAAAATTCAAATTGAGCAACCACCGGAGCATGATCCGAGATATATGGGTACTCCACATAAAATCTAAAACGATCCACTTGACTTAAAAAATTCTCGAATACCAAAATACGATCCAACCTTTTTGCAATATAGTTAGCCCCTGCTCTGCCATTTCTCAAATTCGGGACCAAGACATCTGGAAGCAAATCCACTAAGTGATTTTCCTGGAACAAGTCTTTAAAACATCTGGAAGCAAATCCACTAAGTGATTTTCCTGGAACAAGTCTTTAAATAAACCAACCAATTTGTCTAGATGTGATGAAGCTCCCCAGACCTCATCCTCTCTAGTGGTGAGATTTAAATCCCTTGCAACAATCAAATTATTATAAGCCAACAAAACTTTAGAGGCCACCTTCTCCCAAAAAACTTTCCTCTCACTACAAGGCCCATAAACATTGAGTAGATTAATTTGCTTGTTATTCTCCAAATATAAACTAGACATCAGAATACCTCCACAGTAGAGAAAAGGATCCAAAACTAGCTTATTTGGATCCCACATTACCAATAAACTACCATAATTTCCAATAGAACTAATTGCATAAGATAATGAACTAGGGCAAAAGGATAACATAAACAACCTTGCTTTCTGCTCATCCACAAGTGTTTCATGTAAGAAAATAATGTCAGGATTTGTCTTACAAAATAATTTGCGCATGGAGGCCGCTTTCAGGGTGGCCCCCACCCCTTTGAGATTTAGGGAAAGTAAAATCATGGTTTAGCCTTAGCAAGGGCTTTCATGCCTCTAAGCACCTTGTTGTCAGTAACATAAGTAGAAAGGGAAAGTGTAATAAGAACTGAACCAATAGCTTTCTTACGCGCACTCTGCGTTTTAATGGGGGAGGTCTCAAAACCCAGACCCTTTGACCAAGAGAAGTCAGATCCCAGATCCTCCCCATACTTTTTTAACTGCCCTGAGTGTCCAAGAACATTGGTCTTAATAATATTTCTCCCTTAAAAGGTGGGAATCGAGAGCGGAGTGTCAACCTCTCTATGCAGCGAAATTATGGACTCCAAAGTCTCCCCCAGGGAGCACTCGCCAGGCTCCAACTCTCTATAACCCGACAGTAGGAAACAATCCATCTCCTCCTCATTGGTCCCATCCCTAGTTCCCAGAAAATGTTTAGCAACCACAATCCGAAAACCTCCAGAAGGAGACGAGATGCCAGAAGGAGAGATATAAAGAATCCGAAAACCTCCAGAAGGAGACGAGATGCCAGAAGGAGAGATATAATTTATTCTTATCTCTAATGGGGAAGGGTTCACCAACTCCAGACTATAGTCTGACTTGTCCCTCACAAAAAGCTTGGGAATAGTCTCACAGGAGGTGGAACCTTCTCTAAACTTCATTGGGGGAGGAGGCTATGGAGGTGCTATACTAGCCACCAAGGGAGTGTTGGTGTCCAAGGAATCCCTTTCCTAGGCCGAAAGTGTAAAATAAAAAGAAGGGAAAAGTGATTTTAACTTACCTGTGACCGTATCCGAAGTTGCTAGACTTGGAGGATCCACAAAAATAGTACTGGCAGTGGCTTGAGTGAAAGAGTCAACACTCGACGAATCACAACAATACTCCTTTCTAAGTCGAGAGTTTTTCGATTCCTCCTCCTAAAAACCCTGTCAGTCGCTTCTCAAGTGGCTTGTTTTATGGCATAAAGTACACCGACATGGTAAACCCATGTAATCCAACTTTTGGCAGATAAGCTAGTGACTGGAGTTCAGACGTGTGCTCTTCCGATCTCATGTAATCCAACTTTTGGCAGATAGTGTGATCACGCCATTGAATGCCAATAGTCTCTAAAAGACCAGAATGAATATCCACTGCAACGAGGATATTCCCCATCCTTCTTTCAGGAGCACTCAATGCTAGTTCATCAAATTTAATGAATCGACCTAGTGCATTACCAATTGTGGTCATCGCTTTCTCGTTCCAAATATTTAAAAGTAAGCAAGGGAGTAGGACCCATAGGTGCTTGTATTGAAAATAGTCATTTACAGGGTCAAAAATAAACCTCCAACACTTGAGCATCAATCTCCCCTCATAAAAAATCCATAGTTTATCCAGAATTTTTGAAGAATCCTCTGACGAGGAAAACTTAAATCCAAACCAATCTCTCGGGAGATAAAATACCTTCAGATCATACCCCAACAACAAAACCTAGAACCTTCGAACTCACTCTGTAATAGGCGTATTACACCGGGAGCGGTAAGACAAGCGACACACCAATGTGTTTAGTGCCAGACTTACCGCCTCCTCTAAACCTAAGTCATACCCAAAAACCATCTTGCGTCTAGAGTGGTTGGGGATCCAAGTTTTCGCACCAGTATTCCTCCGAGGAGCAGACTTCGCTACAAAGGAAGCTCTATCACTCTGAGACTAGTAACATCCACTAATGACCTTCCTACTACCTTGGTAATATTCCACTCTCGGTTTAGAAATCCCAACAATAGTGTTAGCAAAAACATTCGAAGAAGGGTAAGCCAAGTTCACCCCCTTCCTAGTCAAATAAAAAAGAGGCATATGCATTGAGTCAATAAGTTTCAAGGTTGGAAGAAACAAATTAGATGGTACCTCTGTAGGAAGATTAAATAAGCCTGCCTTCCTCTAAGCCTCCTCGTCATCTGCACTCATAAGTTTGTTGACAACAACTTTTGTCATGGAAGCTCCCAACAATGACAATTAGCTACCACCTAAACTCCACTAAGGGCTCCACAAGCCGAGGGACGTCTTATCCTTCGTCATCAGGTAGAGGCACAAATCTTGGTATCAAAGAAACAACTAAGAGTACCTGACCTAAAAGATAGGATCGTATAAACACAACCCTCCCATAGGAAATCGTTTAAGACACATTTAAGACACTTAATAACAACCGTGTCCTTGCCAGTAAAATCCCACAGGAAGAAGCAGAGCCCCACCAAAGACTAGGCTAGTTTGGAGAGGAAGGAATCCACCATTTTAGCTAGACCCTGTTGTAGGTTTTCAAAAAAACTAGTTCCTGTCCTCCT
>CBVK0104044352.1:0-47616 GCA_900067695.1 Picea abies
CACTTCATAGTTACTGTTAAGACCATCAATGGAGCTTTGTTAAGACCATTTCCCGCTTCCGAAAATTGTCGTCCCCTTCAGTACTACATATGACCAAATTTGCCATGGTTTTTCATTCTTATTGCCACACATATCCGTCGCACTTTCCACGAAATAAAAGACTATTTTTCGTGGAATTTTTCATCGCTATATCCACGAACCATGTATTCATGGAAACAATGAAGAAATAAGCCTGCCATGTGTCATCATCCTCAAGATAGGTTTACTTTAAAAAGCGTGGAAATAGCGATGAAACATTGTCACAATAGGGACGAAAAACCATGCCAAAGTAAAAAAATCACCAACAGATTACGATGTAGATGCCATACGTGCGACGAAAAAGTGTGGAAAGTTGAGACGAAAAAGCGTGGCAATAGCGACGATAACACTTGGCAAAGAAAAAACTCACAAAGATCTTACAACGCAGATGCTATATGTGCGAGGAAAAAACGTGGAAAAGTGTGATGAACTTTCGTGGAAATAGAGACGAAAATCCTTGTCAGAGTAAAACCTAATCATTAGCTTGCAACAAACTTTTGTCAATATTGCCACGCCTCCTATAGGTTTTTAAAAAAAAAATCTACATGAGAAGCCGGATGTTGGGATTCGTGAGATATTCTAAAATAATAGGTATGATATCCACCATTTCTTATTGCTATAAAAATTTAGTAATATTGTAGTATTGTGAATTGAAACTTATCTTAGGTAAACATTAATGATACAAAGGATTTTTGTGCAATATCTACGCCAATGGAAAGGTTTGAGAAGAACTTGTCCACAATGGATTCAACCATGGGAGTGGATGGGGGACATAATCATAATTAGGGTAGTATGGATCTATGTAATTAAGTGGATCATCTCCCACCATGATTTTATAATTTTTATGAAGTGGGGTATATTGAAAGGAATTACTTATATCCTCACCATCCTTGTTGTGGGTAAGTCTACTAAAAGACAATACATAATACACATGATTGTGTACAATTGATTAATAAATGGGAGGAACAATACATGAGATATAGTAGTGATAATATGGTGAATTGTGAGCTTTATATCCATGGTGAAAATATAGTAGGTTGCTCCTACATTGGGATCAATATCGTCACCTAGTTTGAAGCCAATTCTAGCACAAACATGAGAGATGCAAATCGAGGACCCATATATCAAGATTTATAGTGAGCACCAAGGTTTGATGTACTATGAAAGAAAGGTTACTTTAAATATGTAATTAAGGTGATGCATTAATATATTCATGCTAGAAACATAGTTACTATGAATGAAAGAAATAGAAAACCTTCCATAATTTGGCCACTAAGCCAATGCATGATTCTACTAGTGTACATAGTGGAAGATGAAGTCAAAGAATTTTTGAAAAGTTTTCTATAGATGATAGACAATGATAAATCCACAACAAAGTTAAGGGAGTTCCTTGGGACAATTTTAGACTCACCAATAGAGGCACGAGATAGGCCCTTAAACCATGTCCAGTGGACAAGGTATGGAAAATAATTTATCTTAAATGCATTGATTCAATGATATGAAGTGTGAGAAGTTATGCTCAACTTCGGGTTGGATGTTAACATCCTACTGAAGTAATCATGGGAACTCATGGGATGACCAAATTGGGTCCACTTGTCGATCTAGTGGTAGTTGGTGAACCAATCACACATTTTCCCCATTGTCAAATGGAATTTTATCTCGATTGTGCGAATATTTATGCATACTTTGAGTTCATTGACATAGTAGATGACAAATATCCATACCTAGTATTGTAATGGATTGATTCGGAATTTGATAATGATGTCATTTGATAAGAAGGGTTATTGGATGGTATATCCATTGGATCTAATGTAGGGAAATACATTTGTTAAATAGATAGAAGAAGTATTGGATGAAGGTGTTTTTCAATAATCTCACCATAAGATAGTGGGAAGACTACATTAATCCAACTGTTAGTGGAAAGTTGAGTTGGAGAATAGTATTCTCCTATTCCATTTATTCCAAAGTGTCAATTACTTTTGGGTCGCGTAGGGAGTATGAGAATTAATTGACACAAATATGCACACTACCAAATTCCATTAAGTGGATTCATGTAGAGATTAAAGATCCACTAGTGTTTAATGAAAGAACTAATTCCACAAAGTTTATGGAACACATAACTTAACACATCATGTTTGAATAGAGGGTATAAACATTGGATATCACTTTAGTATAGATTCTTGAATGATTGTGGGAATTTCATTATGAACTTTGGACTCACAAGAAGATATAGTAGGACTAGGAACCTACTAGACATAAGGTTTGTGTTTAACCATGTCCCCATCCATCGACCTTGATAAGGACAAGATATTGATATGATCCGAAAGACTTTGAAAGTCCAAGTCATAGGGACTATGATAGGATATATATATATATATATATATATATATATATAAGTAGTGTAAATTAGTGGAATGTATAATGCGGTAGAACAGATCAAATTTATTGTTATCAAAATAATTTGAACTGTTCCAAGAACCCAACATGCATTTTATTGCATTGGGCTTTTTCATTAAAGGATATTGTTTGCTAATGAACTAGTTAATTCGTTTCATCTCCTAGGCACATGAATATAAGTAATAAATGAAAAATGACACTTAAGGAGTCTCACCTGCAAAAGCTTTCATCGAAGAGTAGGATCATGAACATAAATCAATCTTTTCCAAATAGTCCCTACAATTCAATGGTACTTCTTATATAGTGGAGCATGTGGATGATTGTGAAACTCACTAGTATACACAGGGAATTTCTATTTAGTAGCGGGTGCATAAATGTGTGCCCACCTTAGAGTCATTGTTGAAGAATTGGTATCTATAGAAGAAAAATGCAATGATAGATGACCTACTGACCATAACTACAATTTAAGTTCTATGACACTTTTCAACTTTGTGAGGAAGATATGTTGATTAGTGGGGATATAAAACACATTCAATGTTTCCGACTAATGGGACTACCATAATGTTTGACCATAGATTATGTAGAGGATGATGTCACAAAATAATTTCATTCTTCATGGTTTGAATAAATAGAGGTGCACCATGTAGTCACATAAGCCAAGAATACCAACTATATAGTTCACTATCATGGGATATTGAAGACAAATAGTCGATTTCAGTATGGATGATGTGTCTAAGTTGGCTATTATTGGTGACTATTTGTATGAAAACATCATTGCAGACATTGTATATTTTATATCATAGTACACTCACCTATTCCCATGTAGCATCTTTGAGATGAAAAGAGTGAGAGGAGAACATTGAGAGATGAATATAGAAATGAATCCTGACACCTGATCTACCAAGAAGTGACTATATAGGATGCATTCACATTATAAGGAATATGCTAAACAATAGATATATGATATGCTAACTATTGGTTAGATATTTTCAGTGGAACAATAAGATTCCATTAGTCTAATAGTCATCTAGGGTGTGAAAAAGGTGGAATAATTTTTTCTGTGGAATTTTTTAGATTGATTCAAGCCTACATACATGATCCCTTTCATACACATTTTAGTCATGAGATTACCAATAAAGTGGCAAGGAATGAACCTTACACCTTCATAGTAGGATTATTTGGCTATGATAAAATTTGTATCATCAAGGAGGATAAGATGAACACAGTTTTTTCTATGGAATGGTGATTGTATGCATACAATCTCATGCCCTTTGGCCCAAGTAATTCACCAATTATGTTCTCTAGCATCATGTTTGTTATGTTCAATGAGTATATCCATAATTTCCTAGAGCTATATTTTCAATTATTCGCAATGTATATCTAGCTAAAGGATCACATGGCTAAACTAACGTTGGTGATGGAAAGACGTTGATTGATATAGTTGTACCTAAATATTAAGAATTTCATTTTCTACACCTCGTTCAACATCCTCTTGGATCATATTATCTACAAGGAAGGATGTTTACTCAAACTAATGAAAATCATAGTAATTTTAGAATATGTATGCACTAGAGAATGTCCCTGTGTTATGGTCATGCAAGGTATTACCATATATTTATCATGGGGCATGCTCAACTAATAATGTAGAAGGAGGAACTACTATGAAAAGGTGTCCCATTTGTATGGATTGTAGAATGTGAAAATGGTTTTTCCAAGTTAAAACGATGGATGGTTATGGCTCCAATTCTTGTTTTTCCTAATTGGTCAAAAAAATTCCATGTCCATGTGGATTCCACTACCATTGCATTGGGAACATGTTGGCATAGCTAGGGGAACACATGCTACACCACCCAAAGTAATTTTCTAGAAAAAAAATTGTAATTACACAACCATGAAATGCAAAGGCCTGGTGATGGTGTATATGCTACAAAATTTCAAGTATTATCTTTTGGACCAGTCCTTCAAGTTGTTCATTGATAATTTAGTGGTCAAGTATTTGGTTAACAATACAATGTTTGAAGGTTAATTCTATCAATGTTTGCTACTATTTTAGGAGTTTAATTTTGAAGTGGTGGTTAAACTAGGTAAATAAAATGTGGTACCTAATGACCTCTTGAAAATCCACAATTGGAACAATGTTGGGATAGCTCATAAAGTGTTGAATGTAGATATATTTTGCATGGAAGTAGTTCTTGAATTATTCACTAATATTTCCAACTTCAAATATAAATCTACATGCACTAGTAGAATATGGTGATAGTAAAGATTGATAGCTCATAATTAAGGATACAAATTATTAGTTAATCATACGATACTTGCACAAATTAGCAATGGATGGGATTCTTGACTGCTATGTGTTGGATCATGAATGATAGGTGGTGCTCTAGGAATCCCATTATGGACATAGAAACATACATTATAGTGAGAAGACACAACTATCACAACAAACATTACAATGAGACATGTTAGATGCAAGTATCATTCAACTAGGATAGAGTGCACTCTCCACTCCATTATTCATATTATTATCTTCATTCACTTATATCAATACATATTTTCCCTTTATCTTCTATCATTTGTTTACTTAGGGTTCATATATGTGTGTGTGTGTGTGGTTAAGATTTTGTACTAAAAATGTGTTATAGTTGTATTTGTCAATGTAAGAATATAAAAAAAGGTTTTTCCCACAGTCTATGATTCATACTTTGTTAAAACAATTGATGCTTGTCTACCAAAAATGCAATTCTATCCTTTCATAAGGATTGTGAACTTTTACTAGTAAAAAGATTACTTTAAAAAACACGTCAAAACCCTTACCTTATCATTGTCCTTTCTCCAGATCCATTAGCCCATACAACTTGATAAGAGTTGTTGATGAGATGCATTTCCATCACCAAGACCTGTATAAATCATAAAAGACAAATTATTTATATGAGTAAATAATATATAAGCAAATAAACATGCATTTAGTTATGTAAAATAATCTATAAAAAACTTAAGTGGTCGCATACCTTAATGAGCTTCTCTACTGAACAGGCCCAACCACGTGAAGGTGGAAGCTCATATGGCCCCTCCCCCCCTCACATTGCTCTCAATTTCCCATACCCAAAAAAATGATTTTGTTTCTATAGAAAACATATAGACATTCATACATAACTAACATAATCATCAAAACATATGAACATATAAACATTGAAGCATATGAACATATAAACATTGATAAACATCCAAATACAAGCCATGAAATTATACATCTAATTTTTCTTTGATTTATGTTTTTTTACATTCATAAAATTGACAATTGGGGTATCATAATCATCCTAGGAAATTGTATTTCTTGTGCCCTGTGCTTCTATTGTTTGTGTTTCCATGTGCTCATGTACCATACTTCTGGTATGTCACTGAGAAGGGCGTCGAGACATTTGTGCAGGTTCATGAACTGCAACAACAAAAATGATTATATCGATATGTTGAAATATAATTGAAATAACTAATTCATTATCTTGATTAACATTACACTATTTTTGTTTACGTGTCTGTGTAGCTGTGACAGTTGGTGCGTTAATTTATTGTCCACTTGGTTCCTCTCGCAGTTCACCCTCCTAAGCTACATGCTCTTCAATTTTGAGAAGATAATATATAAGTATAAGTCAGGAAATAAATATCTACAATCATAGTAAATATTTATAATTCTGAAGCATACATACCGGAATGGGTACTTTGCTCCCCACTATCATTGGACATGTGCACCCTTGTATGACATAGTGTCTGTTGAATACCGCTAGATTCACTGTTGCGGTAGCACTTTTGCTTGAAAACAAACATAAATACTTAGTTAATGGTGATATAATAAAATATGAATAGACTTTACAAGCATGCTACTATAGTTTCCTTATTCATTTTATTTACCTGTGTGGTTGGGGATATTGGAGTCTGGCCCAAGCTTTTCCTATATTCAATCACACTTTTAAAATCGTTCTTGTAACCAAGATTTAGGTCCTCCTCGGTGGCAGAAGTGTCGAACATATGTAACTGCAATGCATAACACCATTAAAAATACCAATATCAAAAACATATATTTGTTCGCTATTGTTAAATAATTATTAACCACAGTTAATCATTTAAATCTTACGATTCAGGATTTTAGTTTTCCATAGCCACCCTGGCCTAGTTTATGCTTCCCGTGCTTTTCCACTCTAGACTTTGTTGTTTTGGAGGTGTCTGGTATCCTCCATATGTACTTTTTGAAAAAAAATAGATATCGGAATTGTTACTTAAAACAGGAAAGAAAAACATAAATGAGCATATTTCACTAATAATATGACATGTGTTGTACTTTGCTTGACCAGCTCGTGGATTTCTTCCTTGTTTTTTAAACAAGTTCTCCTTTGCATCCTCTATCAAGGCCTTCCACTCTTTCTTTGGAACCATGGGAGGGAACTCATGCTTGAGGTCTGATTGCAATTTCTCCCTATATTGAGCCTTGGTATATTTTAAATTCTCGTTAGCTAAATTTGTAACCACTTTCTTGTTGAAAGTGTTGCCGAACAAGTTTACCATGTGGTCTATTAAATCATCTTTATTTTTTCTATCTTGGCCATTCCACTGTGTGTGAATGGTGGGGCCAAACAACTCCAATTCTTTGTCATTTAAGTTTCTATAGAAAACATCGTTTCCTTCAGAAATGTGTTATCCATTAATTTATAATAATCAAAACAAATGTGTTTTTCTAGGTTGGGAGGTCAGTGAGTCTCCAAACCTAGTGACTAAATCTTCTTGAGCCTTAAGTTATACAATTTACCCCCAAAAAGAACAATCACTTATTCAATGAGGTTACTCATTGTCCAAACCAACCGATTGAGGTTATTGACCGTTGCACTCAACAAATTTCCTCCTTGGGGTAAATCACTCAGTTGTCCTTATTTGTCCTTATTTGCACTCAACAAATTTCCTCCTTGGGGTAAATCACTCAGTTGTCCTTATTTGTCCTTATGACCTCTCTTGGGCCTTGTGCACTAGTTGGCATATTTTTTAGGTTGAGGAGCCTCCCTTGGGTCCCCAAAATTCCCTAATCCATTAGGGCGCACTCTTCAATGCATAAAATAAAACCAGTTGTTGCGTAGTTGCATAAAGTTCTGTAAGTTGCATAAAGTTGCATAGTTGCATGTTGATTTATAAAGTTGGATAGTGATATGGTGGTGTGTAGGAAGAGGCCTAGAACCTTCAAAATTATCATTCTCCTCCAACTATCCAACTTTAAAGTTGTGTAAATTGCATAAAGTTGTGTAAGTTGCAAGTTGAGAAATCAAGAGATTCCACCAACACTCATTTAAATTTATTTTTAATTGATTTCCAATACATCTTTTAGTTTGTTGATATTGAGCTTGCACATGAGGTAGTTTATATCTATGAGGATTTAGGATCAATTTTTCAAGCCTAAATTTGATGTGTAAATATTTATGAAGGTATTGGATCCCTTAATGACTCCTTAGTACTATTGACGAGTTGAAGTTTTGAAATCACCAAGAAACCATGCAGGAAACTCAATGTTGTGTAGAACAAGAGTTTAATTTTTTTTATGAGTAATGGAGAATTCACATTGTAGAATCTCCTTCAATATTTTTTGTGTTATCTCTATGAAACATTTTGTCAAGAAAACATCTAAGTCATTGACTTGAAGGAATTGTTGATTTCCCAATCCATCATTTTTCCTCATGATAGATAAATCACTAAGTGAGGAGACCAAAAGTCCTTTAAAATTTAGTAATTTAACCTTCATCATTGAAATAAGAAAATAAAGGTGTCATTTGTTTTGTATATTTGGATAATTTAGCCAAGAAAAGGAAAATTTCTAGGTTGGGAGGCCAGTGAGTCTCCAAGCCTAGTGACTAAAACTTCTTGAACCTTAAGGTATACGATTTACCCCCAAAAAGAAAAATCACTTATTCAGTGAGGTTACTCGTTGTCCAAACCAACTGATTGAGGTTATTGACCCTTGCACTCAACAAATTTCCTCCTTGGGGTAAATCACTCAGTTGTCCTTATTTGTCCTTATGACCTCTCTTGGGCCTTGTGCACTAGTTGGGGTATTTTCTAGGTTGAGGAGCCTCCCTTGGGTCCCAAAAATTCCCTAATCCATTAGGGCACACTCTTCAATGCATAAAATAAAACCAATTGTTGTGTAGTTTCATAAAGTTGTGTAAGTTGCATAGATAGTAGGACAACTAGAGATATTGAGGTAGACGTGTGGCAAGAACCCTTCCACAACCTACTAACACTCTCATCGTGGCTCGAATTGTAGGTTAATGATTACCTAGTTTGAGATATCCATGATGTCATGAGGGAAGACTGTGACAGTCGCTCATGATGATTCTAAGGGGAGTGAAATAAGGCAGGGTCCTTATTACTTAGAGGCCCTTAGTCTCCCACAAGGTCACCTGATGGAGTATTGAATCCAGGGGTTTGACGTCTACCAAAATCAGTCAAAAGGTGAGTAGCACCCTTGGATCACGTAGTGTGTCTTGAAGGGCACGTCGTCCAAATAAAATAGGGATGCAAGCGAGTGTCACCCTTGAAGCACGTAATGCGTCTTGAAGGGCATGTCGTGATTTTAACTCGGGCAAGTTAATAAACACAATATCTAGAAAACTATGCCTCCTTAGGACCTAGTCGGCCTTAAAATGAAAGATGGTATGAGTAAAGTTTAATAACTAACTTTTCCCTTAAAAACTGTCACCAAGCCCAGTGAATTTAAAACCTAGGTCTAAGTAGAACATGTGAACAAAATAAAAAAATGGACATGTAACAAGAAGGGGGTAAAGAAAATTCAAACATTAATAATTAAAGTAAAATTTTAATGAAGGATTAAATTATTAAAAGCGTAAATTGTTGTTCATGTCTAAATTTGCTAATTATGAACTTAGATAAAAAGGGGAACTTAAAGAAAGGGGGAAACTTAAAGAAAAATGGGAATGTCTAACCTAGTAGGGAATCTAGCCTTTGGAACTTTCTATTTGTGAACTCAACTAGGTTTTAACTAAGGTGTCAATCATTTAAGAAATGTAAGGGAATAAAGGGGCACCGAGGAGCATTTTTAGGAACACTTTTAGGTGGGTGAGGGAAATAGGCAAATTTAATTAATTAATAAATTTATTTTCTGGTTCAACTAAGGGATTGAGTGACATGTGTATGGGGGAGATTTATCCTAATTGAATTTAACAAAAATAATCTAATGAGGGTTTGGGAAACTAATCACTAAGAAAACTCTATAAAAAGGATGGCATAGGAGGAGTATGGTTCACGTCTGGTAGGCGTACGGTTAGGATGCCGATATTTTTCTTGACTGAGTTTCCTTTTGGGAGTTGGGATGCCCAGCACGATTAGAGAGTGGTAGCTCAACCTTGCGGGTGAGCTGGGAGCTATCTTTCTCTGGTTCGTGTGTGCGGCCCCTTTGTGGCTCGCAGGGCTCAGCGGGAAGAAGAGTACCCCTAGTGTTGGCTGGGAGGTACTGATGAGGTCTCAATGATTAGAAAGTGGGAGTGAGGAGGATTACCAGTGCCTAAACATCATCAACAAGTCCATCCGTCGGTTAAGGTACACAAGTTCAATTTCATATTTTTAATGTAGTTAAATTTTGTATGTGGTTTTATACATAGATGGATGTGGCATTGTTTGTTGGTTCTGCGCATGCTTTTAATTGTTCCTTGCCCCTTGTATTTTGTTTCCTGTAACTTTTTCCAAGCTTGGGATTGTGTTCATCCATTATTATATGCTTTTAGTTTAAGATCTCTCAGATTTTTTTCCCTTTCCCACCTTGTTCCTTGTGGTTTCCTAGTTTTTTCTGATTCATTTGGCTCTGAGATGCATGAAAAGGAACTTATCCCTTTTCATTTATTTTTTTTACCTCTAATTCATTTTTACAAAGTAATTTAATCCCTTCATTACCCAATAGTTTTATGCCTTTAATATCTGTGTTTTTGGTTGATCCTTGACGTTATTTACCTTGCGGGGAGGCCTGGAAATTACCCCACGATTTACAGATTCATCATGACATTTCCTTGTTCTTCACCTTATACAACGATTTCCATCTCCTTTCCTCCATGATTGTGTTACCTCTACGATGATGGGGGAAGATGTAACCTTGCGTCCTTACCTTGCTCAAAGTTGTATGTGTTTTTGTGCATTTAGTTTCTCCCCACAACCTTTCCTCACCATTCAACCCTTGTGCTAATACTTTTTTGAGTACCTTGTGTGTTGGAAAAAGGAAAAAGAAAAATAAAACTCCTTTGGTCTTACCTTTGGACCCCGCGCCTTCACACCCATGCCTAGTGTAATTAAATCACTGCCCTCTGCGAATTTCTTATATTTTATCCTGGCGATTAGCTTATCCCTTATGCCTTTGCGTTTTTTCCCTCCCCAATGGAATTTTTCCAGAGTTCTCTTACAATTTCACTCACACTCTTGACCAGTGTTGGTGGGCATCCCCTGGGTGTTCATTTTGTTTTTTTCCATTTGATTTTACACAACATCAAAATGTGTTTTCCCTGCTTGTGAAGAGGCTTGGCGTCTTCATTCTAAAACTTTTCCTACACAACATCAACTTGCTTTTTATCTTCTTATGAAGAGGCTTGACGTCTCCATTCCAACATGTTCTTACACAAATTTAAAAACTTCACATTACCCTATGCGTGAGCAGAAGAGAGCACTATCGTGCTTGCTTTAAAATCGCCCTTTAATATCAACGACCTTTACCCTTCCTCCAACGATTTTTCTCTCCCTCTGCTCAGCGACCTGTGCATTTGATTTTTCCCTTCCATCTCGGATAGGGGCTTGCAATTTCTATGATTGGGTTTAACCTGCGCTCTCTTTTTAAAACTCAGAGAATCTCACTAAATATTTCTCTACGTAGATCTGGGTAGTTATAACCCTGCTAATTTAAATTTTGGCTCAGCAATCCCTTCCATCTACATTTTGATCTCATCACTGGTAGGTTTCCTTAAGCGTTGCGTTGTTTTCTTATTGTCTTTCTCATTTAAGAAACTGCACGTATCAGAGGATGTCATAATCCTTAACCCTGGGTGTTAACTGTCAGCGAGATATTGGTTGCATGCAACATTACCCTATTCCCTGCGCCTATAATTGCCCCTTTATTTATTTCCGATGACACTCGGTTACTTATTATCTTGGTCAACCTTTTCCATGGTGCATTCCTTCCTAATGTTTCTCTCAAAATTTATATGGAATTTATATGTTGAAGTTATGTTAGGCACTAAATTTTCACCCTTACCATTCTATTATTTTGGAAATAACTTTACTCTTGTATTGTGTAATTGGTCGTTACTTTGGGTCTCTCTCTCTAACTAACCCTTAAAGACAAAAACCTTATACTATTATTTGTATGGTACCTTGCCACCAATTTATTTTTATTCCTTGGCGTTTAAATATTTTAAAGGTTGTCAAATGGATTAAATTAAGGTATTAGGTTAAATGTCTAGGGATACCTTGTATCATTTATACATTGCTTCATGTGAGTTAGTTTCTTCTAAAGGAGACCTTCAGACAAATTATTTAAATCTATTGCACCATTAAGTTGGGTTAGGTTATAAAGGTTGATTGATTATTAATGGCATTCTTGCATGCCTTGAATCAATGATATATGAACGACATATTACCTGACATTAGAATCTTTCGCTTATGGAATTCATGTAATGTATGATAATTATTGATTCTTAGACTTCTTGCGAAATTGAATTTTAGGTAATCAATGGGGTTTAGATTTCAGACTCCTTTTGCATTGGATTGTAAGTCATAAATTGAGTTATAGATCTTAGATCCTTGTGGATTTGGATTTTATGTGTTGAATGATGGATTAGTAATTTTTTCTTGCGTCAACAGGTGTATTAGTGAATGATGTACTACTATATTTACGTTTGTTAATAGATTTATCAATGAACTGGATTATTATCCTTTATTGCACCATTAACTTGTTAACGAATGATTGTGAGATCGGAAGAGCGGTTTCCCTACACGACGCTCTTCCGATCTCACGAACTGGATTATTATCCTTTATTGCACCATTAACTTGTTAACGAATGATTGATGTATACATTAGACTTCCTGCGCTTATGAATTCTTGTCATGTGTGATGGTTTAGAATGGTTTATCTTGTGCTTGCCTTGAAAATGATGTTGATTATTATAAATTCAATGATTTATTTAATCATGCACCTGGAAGTAAGTATATATGTGTTGCGCCTTAAAAATAAGGATAAGTGGATGATTTGTGCCTTGGATTATGTCGTTGTTGATTGATTTAGTAATGGAGTTCTCTTATGCCATGGAATTTTTATGTTACATGTGTTGGTTTATTGGAATATTATCACGCCTTAAGGATCATTGATGATGTTGATTTAGCTTAGATGACGTGGACAAACATCTCCTTGTTCCTCAGAATAGTTGCCAGCCCTGAGACCTTAAATGGTCAAAATCGATGGGAACCTAGGCTTGAGCGTTGCTTATGTGTCCTGGAGGTCCTAACCTTGCAGGGTAGGTCGAGTGGGTAGTCATCTTGTATCTATTTTCTGATTGAATGTAGTCATGAATTGTTTCAAGATATTGTGTTGGGATAATCTACTATGCTCTATACATTTATGTGTCGCTATCCTTCGTTGACGCATTGATTGAATTGATATTTATTTCAACGATGAGTAGCAGGTGATGTTGTTACCTCGTGTCATTATTCATTATGATTTATCATGTTTATGCGTCATCATTGTTGTATGAATGAAATGTTTTTGGACTGCTATTTATTTATTTTAATGCGCAGTTATGTGTATTGTTATTCATGGCAATAATTTGGTGGGTTTATGTCTTGATTGATTGATAATGTGTTAATATTGTTTCATTAACATATATTGGATGATGTGACATGATGTAGCTTTTAATTGTGTTGTATATTTCCTAACTTAACAAAAAAAAATTAACCTATTGTTTCTCTCTTTTGTTGTCGTAACGATGGGGTCGTTATAGACAGGCCCGAATATGTGCAAGATCATGTATTAATTACTTGAATGACTTCAAAATGATTCTCTTACTTTAATTTTTCTATGTATTCGTCTGTGAAAAATCTAGAAACCACTCATATAGTTAATTGTTCTATGGGTTTTTGGTTTTTGAATTATTTTTTTTATTGGTTAAGTACCCCGAGATAATGTGTGACCCTCTTCTCTCTCGGGATGGTCCATGAGGCATAGGAGTAGTTAATAAGGGCATGATCACATCATTGATATTCCTCGTATGATGGGATGATAAAATCTTATAAGTAAATATCATAAGAATCATGTGGGCATTCTGCCATTAAAGAAGAACTTGATTGTTGACTTTGTCTTGAAACCACCCTTGCTTGAGTTACACCCCCCTTAATTGTTGTGTGGGTTTTTGGTTTTTTTCTTTGCTTCTTCCTAAAGAAAGTTAGTTGCCTTGACTTTGGAAGAACTTAATTGTTGACTTTGTCTTGAAACCATCATTTCTTGAGTTACACCCCCTTAATTGTTGTGTGGGTTTTTGTTTTTGTTATTTGTTTCTTCCTAAAGAAATTTATTCGCCTTGACTTTGGATCCCCTCTCCTTGAAATTTTTTTTTCTTGTTGATTTTTATGATTTAACAATTAATATTTTATGTTATAAAATACTATTTTTTAAATTATTTAATTATTTAATTTTGTGGCGCAACCCCTATAGGATAGTTCTTATTGGTGTATTAAGCCATTGTGGGCTTACCTCTCCAACATCTTGTTGTTATTGACCCCCAAGGGTCTTTTCAATCTTGTCGCATATCTCTTATTGGTTGTTGTTTGGGGTTTCTGGTTCTCCTTGTTGGTGTCTCCCTCCTCATTTTTTTTGCTAGTGTCACCCTCCTAATCTCCTTGATAATTCCACCCTATGTATGTTTCCATTGTCCTCTTCTATTGTTGGTGCCACATGTGTATGTTGTTGCTTATTCTTTTGATATTTTACCCTAAAAGTTCTTCTTGGCAATTTGTTCCAAGTCTCATGATGAGATATGCTCCGAGGGTTTGATCAATGATCCCTTGAATTTTTTTCTGAGCATATATCTAAGAGGATATCAACAACATATTAGTTTATATTTTTTCTTGTATTAGTTTTAAGTAAATGTTTTGTCAGTGATTGTTTTTAGGCTACTAGATTATGGATCAAAAGTTTTAATGTCATGTTGATTGTAACATACAAGTAGCTAATGTTTAGAAATTAAAATAAATATTTCTTTTTTAGTTAGCTATATTTTTTGCCCTTAAATTTTAACATGTTACACATAGATTGTCTTAAAAATTACCTTCTACAATTTACACAGATATAGATTATCTTCTACATGTTACATTTTTTTTATATTTAAATATTTTCATGCTCATTATATATAGCATCATAGTAAAAAATATAGTTGTTCTAGATTTTTCAATATATTTCTAATTCGATACTTTGAAGTTGTTATAAATGCTTAAATGCCTTTAAGTTGCTTTATAAATTTTGTATTTCCATTTATGTTTCTATAACTTATCAACTTTCATATTCATGAATTTTCAAAGGATAGATATCGAGGCGAGATGTCGAGACAAGAGTCTCCAAAAATTCCTCACAAATTCTCTAGGCTATCCAATGAAGGAAGAAGAGGAACCCCTTCTTTGAATGAGACTTCGAGTGACCAACAACAATCTAGTTAGAGGAGGAGTGTTATGGATGCAGATTTCTTAGGTAGGTTGCACATTAATACTCCAACACCAGAGAATGTAGGGAATACATCATGACAAGAAAATATGTTAGGTAATTTTTTTTTTTAGGGACTAGAGGGTTGCTCAAGTTAGGTTTCAGACTTTTCAATTTCCTCCTATTAATAATATTAGAATGGGAAAAACAACAAACAACATTGTATATTAAAAATATGTGAGAGATTCTTATCAGAGTGAAAACATAAAAAGAAAGTATGAGTCCACGATGATGAAAAATTAGTATTAGACTACCAAGGTAAAAGCATTGACAGTTTTCATTGGGTGATATGGATTTTGATCCATTCCATTCAAGTGATAATCAATTGACTTTAACAATACTTTTGTAAATTTAAGCATATTGATCATCGCATCAATCTAGGGACCTCCTTTATTTTGATAGGGCGTAGACTCCTATCAATCCAAAATTTAGTAAAAATACTGAACTTAAAATTGAAAATTCACAATGAAATGACAGTCCAAAACTAAACTGGTTATGTTCATCCTTGGTTTCTTTATTGAAAATTCACAATGAAATGACAGTCCAACACTAAACTGGTTATGTTCATCCTTGGTTTTTTTTGAGCTTTCAATATATTTATTCAAGAAAATGTGTAAGAAAAATATACTTTGAAATAAAAATTTAAATAAAAACATGATCTAACCTTTTTTAATATGTAAAATTAAAATATACTTTAATATAAGTAAGCAATTTTCATTAAAATTTATATTGATATAAATTGTTTATGTACCGAAAAGGGTAGAAAAGAGATGATGGATTATCAATCCTCTGCACATTGGAAGTATTCACTAGTGCCATTAATATGACATATATGAGCGTTGTTCAATATCATTAAATAACTTTCTATTCAAAAATTTGTAGGGATAGAAACGCACCATCCACAATACAAGGTCTACATTGAGTAAACTTCCAACTTTGTTATCATGTCACAAATCACATTCTTTTTCAACTTAAGTTTTTTCAATCAAACTTAATGAAACTATGTTTAAAATGTGTATTAGGTAACATGATACACATTTGTCAAGTAGCTCATAATTTCAATTTTGTTTGATTTGCTTCAAGATATTGAAATCTAAATGCACATTGTAGCAATTTAATATATCAACACTTTTGAAATCAAAATTCACAATTTCATAATTAAAATTGATACTTTTTAATATGTATTTAAAATTTTTAATTAGGATGTTAATCATACACTACCTTGAATTCTCAATATACTCCAAATTCAATTCAAAAAATGAAAATCCAAATGTAGCAAACCAAGCCTTAGTAGATGACCTGTTATTTTTTATTTGTAGAATGATATTATTCCTAGAGATATTAATAGAAATGTGTATGCTTTTATGAAAGGTACTACATTTAGTGATTTTTTTTTCTAATCCATCAATAGTCCCTTATAATGACATGGAAATGGGTCCTAGTTTTGATATGAAGTTATCCTCTTCATATGAAAAAGCATTTCAATCATTGCAAATAATGAATGCAAATCCTTTATGTAGTAAATTGGTTATGCATTAAAGGATTTGTGTATACGATGGATAATTTGTAGGATTAGTATAATCACCCAAAGTATAGGTCATTTTAAGTTCCCTATACAATCTATGGGTTCTTCTCTCACATTGTAAATAAGGGTCAGTAAACTTTATAATTCATCAAAAATATAACTTTTCTTATTTGAATGGACCATGAAATTAAACTAAACCAAATGATTCTAGAATCTTACATATTCATAAATACATGTACTTTCAATGAAAAATATAAAATTATGGAATGTACATGTCATTTGTTTAAAAAAATTGTAATGGTATGCCATCTTTAATTATTCATTCATGATCGGCTTTAGATATTTTCCATTTTCTAACTTTTGTTTTTTTTCTTGATTCAACTTCTATTAACTTTATGCGTGTTGCACATACCAAATGACTATATTGACAACTTATGACATCTGACTGGTAGTCTTGAAAGTAAACATGAGTATCGGTTTGATGGGTTTCCTGAAAAAAATATCCTTTCAATACGATGGATCCTATTTCATATATAAAACCGTTATCATCAAAATGTTCTAATAACCTCATATTTTGTTTTGTGCATTGTATCAAATAATATTTCATGTTTTTAGTGTTGTCTACAGGTGTAACCAAGGCAAAGACATCTCCTGTAAATAATTCGATATGTTCCAACCAGTAGTTTGTGTTAGATTATCACACAAGTACATCTACAGGTTGTTTAAATATTTAAACATAAAATTTACCTTCTCTAACAAGATCAGAAACTCTATCATCATCAACTAACACTATATTTTCATTTGATTCCATCTCCTCTGAGCTTACAAGTGGCATTTTTCCTTTTATATTAAGTTCAATATGTCTCCAAGCGTTAACATATTCTGCATTTTCATTTTCACAAATCTCTATGGAGTATGTGTCCTCTATTCAAACTGAACAAAAATAAGATTCATTTCTTCTATCAAATGAAAACACATTTCAATAGCATTTTGTTTTAATTGAACGCAGTTTTCGTGTCCCGTGTATTGTACCTTCTTCATATGGGATTGATCTATTTACATCTTGGATTCCAACATACGAAAAAAAACATGCATAAGACAAGAAATTGTTAACTTGAAATATACCGAGAAAATGATTGAATATCATATAAATTTGAACATGTGAATAACAATATCTTGTGTAACATGTATATATGTACACACCTACACACATCTCTTGACGGATTATTTTCATGGCTTGGCACCAATTTGCACCATTCAACAACTTGATCAATAGGTTCAAATCGATTGGCATGAGGGTTCATATGATACCTTCGAAGTGCTTGTTTTACACATGCTCCTGCACCGTCGTGCTCTCCTTTTCCATGACAACTCTAAAAAATTTCCAACAATGTGTAATGTTTGAATTCTTATGAAGACGACACAACCAATAGAATGATCTTGAATATTTGAACTGACCCGCACATCCATCTGACCATATCCAATGTCGATCGAATTTGATCCCATGTTCTTTCAATGAATCATAAAATTTATCAAAACAATGTTGTACATAATGTGTATCGTGTGCTCGATCATTACTTATTTAAAAGTGATATTCTTTAATAACATGTCGACTATCATTGGTGCTTTCTATGTTATCAAGACTCTGTTGAGCATGTCTATATAGAACTTGGACAAGTATAGTGATTTGATCAGAATGATAATATTCATTTTGTATTTATTTTTGTGCAATGAATGTGTAATTCTCTACAAAATCAACTACAGACAAAATTGTCCTTAGTGGAAACACTTCACAAAATTGTTTGAATTGTAGGTCTTTCCATCGAGCTCTATCACACTGATTTTATCTACTTTCAAATCAATCCTTTTGGAAATAACATTTGAAGAATGTGGATTCATGTTGTTGATATATTCATATCTCTTCCAATTGATTGTTATATTAGAAAATGATTGATCATTCATATCAATAGGATACTTTGAGTGAAAAAAAATTAGATTTCCACAACGATTACATTTATTTCCACCAACACATTTTTTTTAGTAAAATAATTCATCACCTTCTCTTTCACATAGGATTTCAGATATAAAAGCGTGAAATGTGGAAGGAGGAGGTGAACTTGACCATAAAGTTTTACCAAAATCAAGAAATGTGTCGTAATATAACTTGAATTCCACATGATAATGACAAAAACAAGTGTCACGAACAACGATGGGTCTAACAAACCATGGTATTTTTTTCACAAATGTATTGATGGAAATTTTAACTTCTTTGTTCTCTTCTTTGAACTTTTTGAACAATTCTATTTGTGTCATTGGCAATATATGTTTTGGATGTTATTCATATTTTTTTCATGTTATTCTTTGTCGCAACACATCCCTTGTATGTGGTGAAAAATGATATTCTGTCAACCAGCAATTACAGGTTGATTCTTTAACATTTTATGCAAGTCTATCTTTGTAGGTTTGTCTAGAAATAATTGACAAACAAGCAAGTTCATCATTTGCATCTATTTGCAATCAAAATTTTCTATGTTTGTACAATTTTTTTTTTACGTTCCCATCACTTTTACCATGTGCCGTGTCAAACAATCTTTTATAGTTCTAGATGAAACAACTACTATTTGTATCACTCTATGTGCAACACTGACATCTTTTTTTCGAGATTTTCCAAAAGATTTTAATACACTAGTTATATTTTCAAAGACATTTTGTTTCACCTTTGTACATTTTGTTTCACCTTTGTATCTTTTGTCGACTTTTGAATACCCAATAAATATGTAGCTTCTTTTAAATTTCTTGACTTTATTAGACAAAGTAAAAGTTGAGCTTGTACTGTCACGGATTCATTTTAAAAAAAAATATTATACATATCTGTAACACGATATCTTATATAATGATTAACTTCTTTCTTCCCAAATTTTTCAGTATCAACATTTTCTAATACTTCATCATCAATGTTGATATATTATTCTGCATATTTCAATTTAAAGTTTATATTAAAAAACAAAAAACAAACATAAATTCACTAAATTATATATACAAGTGTTTATATTATATTATCTAGAGATTTATGTACGTACCAATATGTGATTCAACTTCTTCTTCAATTTTAGTTTCAACGACTTCATCGACGTTATGAGGCAAATTTATTTATATTTTTTGAAAAACATCAAATCTGAATTACAATCAGTTAAATATTTTAAAAAATAATTTAAATAAATGATTCTATATTTTTAATATAGACAATATGTGTACATGCATATACCTGATTGGACTTCTTCTTGTTGAAAATCTCTATTTACATCATCATTGTTTCTTTCTTCAATATTTTCACGTTTTTGTTTCTTTCTCCAATAATGCTCTTTCATTTGTTCATTATGGTGAGTTTCATCTCGAGTGCGATCAAATTTTCTCTTGCGCAAACCTTTGTTTCTCATGAGTGTAGTTATCTGTAAAAGTTAAATAAAAAAAAATCAACATTTGAGAATGGTCTCGGAAAAACTTCATTCTCACAAAAATGATTGAAAGATAATTTATCAAGAATTTTATGTTCTCAACCACCTTGTTCAAAACAACGAAAAAATGAAAAAAATGATTCAAAGTTTTTCTTAGCATCTCCACATATGCAAAACCATGAAACGAGAGTGTGAATTGTGTTAAATTGGCTCGGTCGAAAGCATATTTATAAGTTTTGGCGTCAATTGAAACGAAATGACGTGTACCTTCATTTTTTCCAATCGACGAAATTCTCTCACTCATATTTCAGCTGAAAAACAAATGTTTGGCCAAAAAATTAGGAATCCATTTATTTTTCATGGATTCCGTTAGTAAAATATATTTCGGTCAAAAAAAAAAAATCAGCCGAAATATTCTTTCGTTTGAAAACCTGCGAATGGGATTGTTTGCAAGAACCTGATAATTCCCTCCATCTTCCTTTCACTTTGGAGGTTGTGGACTCCTGCAAATACTCATATTTTAGATTTGAAATTGATATCAGTATTTGCAAAATTGAATCTAATTTCTATGGATATAATTTGTTTTCATTTTCTTTATTTTGATCTAATTTTATTTAATTTTATAAAAATAATCAGTACATAATATTTTCAGGTGATATTATGATTCAGTGAAATGAAATATACATATCTCTAAAAATACACAGTGGAAAATTTAGAAAAATTTATATTCACAATCCTTAAACTGTTCTCTTCAAAAGGGTATTTTTATATTGTAATTTTAAGTACAAATTAAGATAGATACAATGTGGGGGAAAACATGTGTTTAAAATATGCAATTGTTTCAGATTGGTCAACTTGAAAAATTCTAGAAATTATAACATTCATTCGTTAGATTCAAAATTATAGTCATAAGAAAATAGAGTCTCTGTAGATTGTTGCAGTATATTTAGTTTGTCAAAAAAAAAGTTTAATAATAGATACATTTTGGGGGGAAAACATAACTCATTATCATTCCTTTCATTTTCAAGGAACATATTGTGAAACAATTGCCTAATTGGCATATCAAATATCAATAAAAATAATTTGAAAAATAGTGGGTAGAAAGCTAACAAAATTCTTCACAAGTTTTTTTTTTAACTATAAAGTGAAATTCTAAATAAATAAAATAATTTTGAATACCGGAAGTTGAACTTCTGAAATTATAGTTTTTTTTTCTCATAAAACAAGCAAAATAGACACTCATATTCATGATTTCATGTATAGACACAAATCCAATATATTCATAAAAAGATTACTTCCGACTTCACTTGCATGATTCATTCCACAGATAACCCTTCAAACCCTAACAAGCCTCATAACGTCATTCCCATAATGTAATCACTAACGAAAACATTCACTAACGATAACATTGACTGACAACATCATCCACTGATGGTAACTGACAGTAGCATCTAGTCACTACAACATCTACTCATGAAAACATCACAACCTCATACCAATGCACATGAAAGCGTCTCAACCTCACGACAACATCATAGCCTTATAATATATCTTGAGAATAAGAAAGATCTTAAGAGAATATGCTAGACTTATCTTGCACAATTTAAAGATACCCAAAAACCTTTAACAAACCTCATAATTGATACCTTGCTTTACTGCACTAAAAAGGAAAAAATCCATCGTATATCTATAGTAATTCTATCCCCAATAATGGGTTGAGTTGACCTCAATTTTCTGGCTGGGTTTTCGAATGAAAAAATTCATATATCATCATTCCTAGGGAGTTATAGGGACTTCCATATACCATTAGAAATTTCTTAAAACAATATTTCCAACCATGTAAATTTTGCTCGCATTTGAGTTAGGTATGTAGGGTAAAATTTACTTCAAATATAGGGTATTCAAACTGACCCAAAAACAATACTTTCAACAATATCCATCTTGCAATCTTTATATTGGACATCTATAGGCTTGTAATAATTATATTAAAATATTATAGGCTCCCCCTGTATTTCTCATCAATGGAAATAATATTTAAAACAAGAGATTTAGATATCTCCCTTGAAGATCCAAATTGTAGAGAAATGGGAAAGGACAATGTTCGTTGGACTGACAAGAGCTAAAGAAAATATTTCTAGAAGAATGTATGGGGAATAGATTGATTTTGATGAAAAGAACCTACGTAAGATAGATGGAACTCTCACCTAGTAGAGTTATTCCTTAATTAACTAGTAAAAGAAAAGGAGAGGTAGTAATTTTTGTATACCCCTAGAACCTCACAGAGTATCCATGGACTGGGTGGAAAAAATATTCCTATAAAAAATATTTCCAAGGAAGGATTGTACATAGAGAAAATCCAATTTAATTTTACTCGTCCAAGTTGACCTTCCTATAACAACCAGGAATTACTTGTGGTTTAAAGTTAAGCTTAAAACTTGGAAGCGATATCTCAAAATTAGAACTGCATGAGTTTATATCCTACATGAAAATGATAAAAGATCAAGAAGGAATTTTTTTGGGAATGGTGCAGCAAGAGGTAGATTTGGATCTTAGGGTTTGATCTAGTTTTGAAGGACTATTTTGTTACATTTTTCATCACCTTATTCAAGGTTTCGATGTTGTTGAATGTTTTTCAAATTTATTTTTCCCATTGGAAGAATTTTATGAAGGAGATGATCCTATTAGTGACATCTATGATGACCACCTTGCAAGTTGTACATGTGGAAAACCTCAATATATCCACTTTAATAATGACATATAAGAAACATAGCAGTGTAGCAACATGAAGTAAGGTGAGCCTTCAATTAGTCACCCAAATCAAATAAAGTAGATTCATATCGTTGTACCTCTATACTAAATCTTTTAAAGACATTATTGTCTCTATGTAAATCTTCCTTGTTGATATTTTTTTTATGTTATGGGTTACACTTTAATAGCTAGATTATGTATGGTCAGTGTTATTTCATGTCATGATTTGGGTCCCCATATGTCTATGGACCATGAAGGGCCGAGATAACATGTGGAGTCCCCACATGCCCCAAATCTTAGATAGTGTGATTACACCCCTCACCATTCATTTTGGAATCGGGTCATAGAGTTTGATAGTTGGAGTATGCTCTCCCTCTACGTGAATATTCAACTTCTATGATCAAAAACATTTCTCAATATGTAAGTTTGAGAGTTAGTCTAAGAGCATGTGTATGCTCTCCCTATGCACCTTCAAGTGATCTTAGGGATCAAAAACAACTCTGAGACCTATAGTCTATAATCTTATAATATCCTTAGGACATACTTCCAGTCTTAGGACCTTAAATGGTCCAAGACGATTACATCCTAGATTACAGGCACTACTTATGTGTGCTTAAATATTCATGTATGATATTTTGAAGTATCATGTTTGGAGTCATAGTCTATAAAGAGAGAATATCCTATGCTCTGCAAGTGGTATGAAAAAATTAGTTGTTGATAGGTTTTTTATAATAATCATATAATATATTAAGACATATAATTCTATAAAATAGATTATTATGAAAAAAATTACAATTGATATGTTTAAAAAGTTAACAAACATCTTTGATAAGTTTTATATTTACAATTATCATTTCATACAAAAATATTTCTAATTATAAGAAAATGGATGAAGCTATAGAAGCTACTTTTAAATATGTAATTGTGTTAATGTATATCCTTATTAGTCATTGCCAAGGGGACTATAGTAACGAGTTTTATTTTTATTTGACATAAGTTTTTTTTTTTTACTTTAAATTTGTGTATGGAATCTAATGTTTAACTTAAGGAAATAAAAATATATACTTTAATATAATAAAAATATTTGTTTTTCTCAATTCTGTTTGGTTAATATGTTTGAAGACTTATTATTCCCTTCATGTATTTCAATGTTTAAAATTAATTACATATATAAGGGACTTTGCTATAGGTACCATTGTACTGAGGTACCTCGATTTGCATACAATTAAGTATATTGAACAAAATCTTAAATCGAGAATGAATAGGGATTAGTTGTTGACCTAAATCGTAAATAGAGAATGAATGAAAAAAATGTACGTCATTAGATGACAATAAAACATAGAAAGACATAATGTATGTACCTATATGACAATAAAATAAACAGAAAGGGTGTACCTCATTAATTAAATTTCAGGGAAATAATGAGGTAGTGGGTCGTACGAACGAAACATAAATATGTCATCTCATCTTTGCAGTTTCACTCTAGAGTACAAACAAAACCATTTATGAAACTTCTTTTTACTATCTTTATATCTATGGTTAAAACCAACTATTATGGCTCTATTCATAGTCATTACTACAAGGAAACCTCCCATTCTGTACATATATTAAAAAATAAAACAAGAGCATACTTGCTCGTAACTTCATATAAATCCAAGGTGATGGGCTTCATCTCCAACCAATATTCTATTCAACATACTGCAACTAAATAAATATCGAGGAAAACAATGCAAACACAAAGGAAAAAATGAAAAAAGAACATAAAAGGCACCATTTACAACCCAAACAAAATGTAAAACCCAATAAATAAAATGGAATGGAAAAAAAAACATGTGTAACGTCCCCAACCTCGAGCTCGACCACATAACACAAAAATCCCATCTTCTAACACAGTTGCACTTTCATTTTACTTTGAATTCATTTTAATTCTACTCATTTCGGTTCTAATATCACAATATATTTTAATCTCCTTCTAGAAAAATCAATGATTAGCTATGATGTTTAAGATGCCCTACATATGCTACAATATATGCAATGCAATCCATATACTAATTCATGAATAACATTCATACATTTTTAAGCATACATAATTTAACATAACATACATGAAGTAAGTAGTACATAAATTCATATAAAATAATACTTATATATTTAATGATAATTCACTAACTACGTGCAAACCTCAAACATTCCTCAGCATAGACTCTGTTTTTCATAAAATTTTAGTAGTAGGTGACCCCTGAGATAATACTAGAACTCAACCAGGAAAGGAATCCTAGGCCAAACTAAGTTCTATCAACAACAAACAATCTTAGGTCAAGGTGCCACTACTATAACTAGCCTACAAAGTCTCATTTCCCACATTCCTTCCCCACACCAGGAAGTATTCCCCTTCTTTTCTTAATAGTCCTTCAGCTACCCAATTTCCCTTACATAGCTTCATCAACAAGACAAACATAAAGTCTCATATATCTACAACTAATTTCTCAATGCACCAATGACTAATCTTAGACAAGTCTCACACAGGAGAGACTACCGTGATCATAAAAACCCAATTCTTTTAATTCTCTTGGGCCTGAAACCCCCGATTTTCTTGTTACAAACATTTTTTCAATGAATCTCTCCCCATATAGGTACGAGAAAGGTAATTTTGTAATGATACCCACTATAAGACTCTTTCCACCCACTAATAATCATAGAATGATGGGATATATATGATTGTATGATCCGTCCATCCTATTCTATATTGTGTGGAATAATGAAAAAAACTATGATAGATTCCTCTCCCCTTCAAAAATTCTCACAATATGTTTACATGTCCCCAACTGGATACTTGTATTCACGAAGCTTCATGAGATCCACATGTATATGTTTCCCCACTCTTGGAACTTAGATTATGATATCTCAATACTTGGACTTTAGGGAATATTGAAATAATATTTCCCTGACTTAAGCCCCCTTGTATTAGCTCCTCATCCTAGACTCTTATCCCCCTTTCCTCTAGTGGAGTTCTTAGTCCCCCATACTCTTTTGGATAAATAGTCTGCAATTTATTTTATTAATAATATGTGTGATACATATTACAAAGATATTGTAATCATATAGTCACTTTGGCCACCTAACATATATACAATATCACTTAGGCCCAAAATATCTTGGCTCACTAGCCTATGTGTACAATTACATCCTAGGGTTCGAACTAGGGGTGTTACATTCCCCTCCCCCTTATTTATGCACTGTCCTTAGTGAAATATATATATGTACAAGTAAAATTCCTCAAAAAGATCCAAAGATATGCATATACTCTTCTCGCATGGCATCTTCATATTCCCATGTTGCTTCCTCGGGACTATAGTAGGTCCATTGGACCTTTTCTAGTACAATGGCTCAATTTAGGAGCTTCTTGACCTTTTGATCCAATATGCACACAGGTTATACTCGAAATTATCCTTCTTGCCCCACCTGAATCACACTCCAATCAATTATAAGATTAGCATCAGGCACATGATTTTTAAACAAAGACACATGGAATACATTATGAATGCACATGGATGCAGGTAATGCAATAATTTACATGAAATAAGACCAATCCTCTCCAGGATTTCGAATGGTCCACAATATCTTGTTGCAAGCTTTGAAAAACTCCCCAACTTCAAAGAGCTTCTCTTTCCCTTCACTTTTATAAATACATGGTCACCCACTTTGAACTCTTTGTGAGTTGTGTTCTTATATGCATTTTTTTCTTCCTATCTTGGGAAATATTTAAATTCTACTTTATCTTCTCCATCTGATCTTCCATTTCCTTGAGAAGTTATGTCCCAACCAATGCTCTATTTGTTGGTTTGTCCCAACTTACTAGGGCATTTCACTTTCTTCCATATAATTCCTCAAATGGGTTCATCTTCAAAGATTCTTCATACCCATTATTATAGGAAAACTAAACTAAGTATAAATAGTCTTCCCATTTTTATGGTTTATCCATCACATACATTCTTATCATACCTTCAATCACTTGATTGATTTTCTCTATTTTCCCATCATATTCTGGATGATATGTTGTGCTAAAGTTCATATGGGTCGCAAATCCTTTGAATAATCCCTTCCAAAAAATTGATGTGAACTTGGGATCTTTATCACACATAATGGCCTTAGGCACACCATGAATCATGGAAATATCTTTCATATAGATATATGAATTATTTTCTTCTTTGTGAGCCAAATTTAGTGGAATAAAATGAGCATCTTTGGTGAGCTTATTCGCCACCACTATGATGGAGTCATGTTGCTTCATTGTTCTGGGAAGCTTGGCGATGAAATAAATTGTCACCACTTCCCATTTCCACTTAGGAATGGGAAATGGATGTAGAAAACCAACTATATGTGTATTCTCATGCTTGACCTTCTAACATTCTAAACATCTAGCTATATAATCAACCACTTATTTATTTATACCTAGAAAGAAATATTGACTTTTGGCAACTGCAATAGTTTTGTGATATCCTAGGTGCCCAACATAAGGAACCTTATGAATCTCTCTTAGTACCATATCCCTCAGATATTTATAATTAGTTACATAGGCTATGACTTTGTACATAAGGATTATGTAGTGTTCCCAAGGCCAAGCCCCGTTGTAAACCATGTTCTGAAAGGAATTGTAATTACGTTTTATAGGCTGGTGAGCCAAGTTTTTTCTTATAAGCTGGAGGCTTATGTGTTGGTTGAAGGCTAGGAGCCTGCTTTTGTATATGTAATCACACAAAACAATTAATAAAATATAAACACCGCCATGTGCAGACCGACCACGATGAATGAGTAAAGGGGGACTAAGCATCCATAGAGTGGGCAAGGAATTAGGGGGATGGAAGGTGGAAAAGGGGCTAAGTGCTTAGCCTAGGGGGCTTAAGCCTGGGAATAATATTTTACTATTATTCCAAGAGAACATGTGCCATTGACGTTTTATCCTAAGTTCCTAACCATAAGGAAGGTAATGCATGTTGAGGAACGCATGCAGTTTCAAGGGTGACAAGTGTCCACCCTGATGCATGCAAATATAATAGACGAGGTAAGCCGTGAAGGGGGCTCTCCTCCATTCCACTCGACTACCTGAGCGTGTAGGGAGCGCTGAACAGTATGACCAACCCAACCTCTGCAAGAATACCTCGTGCGTCTCTGAGAGTTGAGAATCTCGTATTGTCTTTGATAATCCGTGCACATCCTCTGTCTGACTAATCGAACCTATGCGTGGAGGCTCTGTCCTGAAGCCGTGACATTGAACCATTATTGAGCCTATTTGAGAGGCCGTGTTTGTATTTCCAGTTGGCTATGGTGACCTCGCAGAGTTGGACTACACGTGGTTGATGGCCAGTGCGAGTTGTAATTGAGCCTGTGTGTGATCTCTCTCCAGGGGAGGGAGGTGGATGTTGTTGGAAGAGGTTTCTTCCAGAGAGTGTCCAGCACCAGCTTTAGGCTCTGAGACTTCCTGATCCGGCATGTTGCCGACACCCAGAGAGGGAGGTTAGCACCGATGGAATGTGCTTGTGAAGGTGTATACTCCCGGGCGGAACAGGCATGTGGGGAATGAGAGTCTGGTAGTAGTGGGCGTAAGGTGGCATCCTGGGAAGAATCCTTCTAGATTTTCTGTGTTGTTTTCCCTGTAACCTTAGCCTAGACTAGAATTCCTTGCCTTGGGGTGGAGCTTAGTCCCAGCTCGGGGGTGACCCACTACTGAGCTGATGAGTGGTGCGGTCTAAGGCTGGGAGGTTCGTGGAAGGCCTGTACTTGGTTGGTGGAATCAATCACTTTTAAAAGATAAGTATCTGATTGTGCCTTAATCATATTTGCATGACTATGCTGCTTATGTTATCCTGATTTCTGTTGTGTATATGAATTAGTACGAAACGCTAATTGCTTATTAATTATGGCAGTAACTCATATGAATACTTTGTGTAGAATGTGTTTATTTGTTTAAATGCATGGGATTTATAATATCTGTATGAGTTATGTACCAAGTGTTGTTAAAGTTTCCTTTTAAGAGGGATTAAGCCATGATAGCTGAAAAGGTGCGCTACAGTTTGGTATCAGAGCCAAGGTTTCGACACTGAGACTAAATGGGCTAGTGGAGCGGTCTTTGGACCGAGAATGCGAGGCGAAATTGGGTCTAGAAGGCCAATTTTGGACCCTGGTTTGCTCCAAAATGTCAAGGATTTACTTGACGAATCTTTAAGCTCAGGAGGTATAGCGGCGTTATGAAACCGCAGCCAGTGTGGTATAAGTCCACAGGGAGAGAGGACTCCACACCAGAAGTGCTGGTGCTTTAGGATCTATTCGGGAGGGAAGGTGAACCCTCGTGACCGTCTGATCTGGAAAGTGTGCACGGGGTTTAAAGCCCTTTGGAATTGATCAAGAATGTGGAAATCATGATACGCGAAATCCCAAATTAGTCAGGACCGTCCATCAGAAAGAATGCGTGGAGAGCGATCAGCGTTTCGCTGACTCGTAACTTGAAAATAGTCAATGGGTGAGTTTGTGAGAATTCACGAAACACGAATTCATGATTGGATCGTAACCGTCAATCTAAGAGAGATCGGGACCGTTAATTTCCCAGGCAGAAATCGACGTTTTGGGAGATGGGAGGTGAGAAGAGGTGAGCACCTCCGAAAAACCCGAAACCCCAAAATCCTGAAAACAATCTACACCATAGATCGTGGGGAGAATAACTTGAACATTGGATCAGGTAGGTTAGTAGACAGTGATTTCAGGATTTCGGCAAATGGAAGTTCAAGATGTGTGGATGCACGAACTTCCGATGCCTGAAACCCTGAAACGCCGAAAGAATCTATGCCATAGATCTGAGAAAGATCAGACCGTGGGATTTTACTAGGGATAGAAGTGGACACATGAATGTGTACCATGTTCCAGTGGGTCGAGAAGAAAAGTGAGAGTGGTGGAACCAATGACGTCATTAAAAAGCGACGTGGACCCTCATTAACGTGTCATGTGCTACCGTGGTTGTGGGTGACCACTGTACTATGTGGGCCTGGAGGGTAACGTAAATTGGAATTTCGGAAGTCGGGGGTTGGAAAGGAAAGCAAGTCTGAAATCCTCGTGGGCTGAAACCCCGAAACCTGAAGTCTCAAAATCCTGAAGTGCCGAAAATAAAAGTTTCGAAAACCCAAAAATTGCAGAGCCGAACGAGAGCTCAAAAAACTTATTTGAATCGAAATGTCTTTTGTTCTTGTTCGTATTGGATTATAAATGTTGTGGATTGTTCCTGAATGTTTAATAGCCTGAAAAACTTCGAATTTAATTGCACAGTGCGTGTGCAGAGTTCAACGAAGGTCAGGACTCCAGTTAACCAACGTCGAGTATGGAGTGGGGAAAGGTGTGGATTACCCCCGAAACAGAAAATGAACAGGAAGGAAAGGATGTTAACTTGGGAGTCGAAGGATTGAACACCAATGGGCATGGAAAATAGAAGGATAAGGAAGGACACATAATGAAAATCATTGAAGGATTCCAAAGAGAGGCCAAAGCTTTCCGAGCTAATAGCCGAAAGCTCATGAAAGTTAGGGATCGACAGGGTGAATTAAACTTAAAAATTTTGAAGAGTCTGGAAAGAATAGAGAAGAAACTCGAGAAGGGAAGAGACTCAAGTACGATGGAGAGTCGCAGAGCCCATGAGATAAGAAGTAGGTTGAGGAGTGGTAGCCGACATCTTAGTCGCTCCCAAAGACATTCTGACAAGAAGACACACAGTAGTTCAAGCCCATCCCCTACTAGAAAACATCGAAAATTTGGAAAGGAGGAATTGAAAGGGGAGATGAACAAGATTAAGCCTCCAACATTCGATGGAGAACATAAGAAGGAGGGAGATGTCGAGACCTGGTTACTTGGCATGAAGAAATACTTCCAACTGCATAATTGTTCTGCCCATGCAGAAGGAAGAATTGCAATGTACCAACTGAAAGGAAAAGCATCCATGTGGTGGGATCGGTTTGTATAGGTGCAACACATCAGAGAGAAAGAGGTCACTTGGAAGGAATTTAAGAGGTATTTTGAGAAGAAATACCTGACTAAAAGATACTATGACAGAAAGATGAAGGAGTTCTTTGAACTCAAGCTAGGCAGCATGACTATTGATGAGTATGAACGAAGTTTTCTAGAACTACTGAAGTATGTTCCATTCATCAAAGATGAGGCTATCAAGATTCAGAGATATCTGAGTGGACTGCCACCTTCCATGAGTGACAAGGTTCAATATGATGATCCTAAGACCATGGAAGAAACCATAAGAAGGGAGAAATTCTTGTATGAACAACAAGAAGAAAGGCCTATCCTTCGGAAGGCTTGGAATGATCAGAGGAAGTTTAAGAAGGAACAGAGGCAGAAGGGAAACAAGCCTTCCTTTTTCAGAAACAGTCTTCAGGGACAACCATCGTTTAGAGAGCCAAGAATGACTGAAGAGGGAGTACAAAGACAGAGACAGACGCCCATTTAGTGTTGGGGATGTCAAGGAAACCACAAGTACAGAGATTGTCCCCATAAAAATGGTAAAGTGAGAACTGTACATACTATTTAGAAAGCCGAAACAATGGGGAATATGGGCAGCATAATGTCGAGGATCTACAGATCCCTGGACAACAAGAAAGCATAATTTCAATTGCACATGATTGAAGTGGAAGGTACGATCAACAACCGACCACTTGTTATTTTAATTGATTCAAGGACTAGCCATAGTTATGTAGATCCTAGAGTGGTGGAAAGTTTGCATCTAATGAGAAGTAAACATGAGAAGTCTTGGTTAGTGCAATTGGCCACAGAGACCAAGAGGAAGGTCACTGAATTGGTTAAGTCATGTTCAGTGGACATGAAAGGAATGAACACTAAAGCTAAATTGAACATTCTACCTTTAGGCTCATATGATTACTTAATTGGGATGGACTGGTTGGACCAGCACCATGACCTTTTGGATTGTCGTAACAAGAGATTTACATGTCTGGACGAAGAGGGAAATCAGGTAATAGTCCAAGGAATTCCTAGAGCCGTGGTTGTGAGGGAAATCTCAACCATGCAGCTAAAGAAATGTTACTAGAAAGGCTGTCAATTATTTGCAGCTCGGGTGGAAGAAGCATCCCGAAATGAAGTATCGAATCTGGAAGACCATGAAGTATTCAAAGAATTCAAGGACATATTTCAGGAGTTACATGGACTACCTCCGAAGAGGGACATTGATTTTTCTATAAATTTGATGCCTGGAGCAGCTCCAGTTTCGAAGGCTCCTTATAGAATGAGTACACCAGAACTGAAAGATTTGCAATTGTAGCTCGAAGAGCTACTGAAGAAAGGTTACATTCACCCCAGTGTGTCACCGTGGGGAGCCCTGGTCCTATTCGTGAAGAATAAAGATGGGACGTTGAGGCTGTGCATTGATTTTCACCAGTTGAATAAGGTCACTGTCAAGAACAAGTATCCTCTGCCAAGAATTGATGATCTTTTTGATCAGTTAAAGGATGCGAAAATATTTTCAAAAATAGATCTCAGATCTAGATATCACCAAGTGAGAATCAATGATGAGGACATTAGCAATACCACCTTTAGAACAAGGTACGGTCATTATGAATTCACAGTGGTGCCGTTTGGACTGACAAATGCACCTGTTGTCTTCATGTGCTTAATGAATGGAGTGTTCAGAGATTATTTGGACAAGTTTGTCATAGTCTTCCTGGACGATGTCTTGGTGTATTCCAAGACAGAGGAAGAACATGAGAAACACCTAAGAATGGTGTTGCAGGTGTTGAGAGAACACCAACTGTACACAAAACTGAGCAAGTGCTCTTATTATCAAAGGCAGATCCATTACTTGGGATATATTATATCTGAAGAAGGGATCTTTCTGGATCCTAAAAAGGTACAGGCCATTCGAGAATGGCCAGCGCAAAGGAATGTGGCAGAAGTTAGATCTTTTATGGGTCTGGCAGACTACTATAGGAGGTTTATAGTCAGATTCTCAAGGATAGCTCATTCTATCACTTCCTTGCAAAGGAAGGAGAAGAATTTCCAGTGGACTGAAGAATGTGAAAGCAGCTTCCAGCGATTGAAGCAGCTACTAACCAGTGCTCCAATCCTGAAGATTGCAGATCCAGATAAGGATTACGTAGTGTGCATAGATGCGTGTAAGGAGGGGCTAGGAGGAGTTCTCAACCAAGAGGAATTTGTAGTTTGTTATGAATCCCGAAAGTTGAAGGAGCACGAGAAGAATTATTCCACTCACGATTTAGAGCTGGCAGCAATCGTCCACGCCTTGAGGAAATGGAGACATTACCTCATGGAAAAGAGATTCGAGTTGAGAACAGACCGTAACAGTCTGAAGTATTTATTTGATCAGCCGACCTTAAATGCTAGGAAAATCAGATGGTTGGAGTTTCCGTGCGAATATGACTTTGATATCAAGCATATCAAAGGGAAAGAAAATAAGTTGGTTGATGCACTCAGCAGAAAAGTGCACGAATTACATGCTACAACCATTAGCATGTACCGGACTGAGATGAAAGACAGAATTTTGGAAGCTGCAAATACCGATTTGCAGTACAAAAGTCTTGTAGCAAAGCTACAGCAACGTGAGGGACCACAGACCAAGGAAAGTTACACCTTGGAAAATGATGGTTTACTTCTGTATAAAAATAGAGTGTATGTACCCAATGTCCGAGAATTGAAGCTAGCAATTCTAAAGGAGATGCATAACGTGGCTTATGCTAGACATCCTGGATATCAGAAGACTATGGCAGCAGTCAAAGGCCATTATTTTTGGCCAGGTTTGAAGAAAGAAATCGCTGAATACATCGCCAAATGTATGGAGTGCCAAAAGGTTAAGGTTGAGCATAGGCACCCAACAGGGTTGCTGCAGCCTTTACCCATTCTTGAGTGGAAATGGGACGTGGTAATAATGGATTTTATCATCGGACTGCCTAGAACAAGCAAACAACATGATTCAATCATGGTGGTGGTGGAAAAGCTTACTAAAGCCGCCCATTTCATTCCACTGAAAACTACCCACATGGCAGCAGATGTTGTCGATATCTTCTTAAAAGAAGTTGCACACTTGCATGGAATTTCTAAGACAAGTGTGTCTGATAGGGACCCAAAATTCACCTCGAATTTCTGGAAAGGACTGTTCAAAGGATTCGGGACGAATCTGAACTTTAGCACAGCATATCATCCTGAATCTGATGGACAGACAGAGAGAGTGAACAGAGTAATAGAAGACATGATGAGAATGTATGTGATGGATAAACCATCAAGGTGGGAGGACTACCTACATTTGGTGGAATTCGCCTACAATAATGGGTATCATGCATCATTGAAGATGAGCCCATTCGAAGCTCTTTATGGAAGAAAGTGAAACACTCCAGTGAGTTGGGATAATCCAGCTGATAGAGTAGTAGTTGGGCCTGACCTACTCAAGGAGATGGAAGACCAAATGATAAGAATTAAACATAATCTAAAAGCTGCCCAGGACAGGCAGAAAAGTTACACTGATAGTAACAGAACCCACAGAGAATTCAAAGTGGGTGACCATGTTTTCCTGAAAGTGAAAACTAACAGTAGTTCCCTAAAGATGGGAAGTTGCACCAAGTTGGCAACAAGATTTTGTGGGCCATTTGAGATCCTAGAAAGGATTGGGCCGGTTGCATACATGCTCGCATTATCTGCATCTATCACTGTACATAATGTGTTTCATGTTTCACTACTTAAGAAATATGTACCTGATGCTAATCATGTTATCGATTGGAATGTGATTCAGGTGGAACTAAAAGGTGTCTTGCTAGTGCATCATGTGCGCATATTGGACAGGAAAAGAAAACAACTCCGGAATCGAAACATAGAGCTTGTAAAGGTCTAGTGGACCTGGTACAGTCCTGAGGACGCAACATGGGAGAATGAAGAGGTTATGCGGGCAGAGTACCTGCATCTTTTTTAAAATTTTGAAAGACTTGCAAAGACAGTGTGAGTTGCACTGAGGACAGTGCAGAAATAAGGGGAGGGGGATTGTAGTGTTCCCAAGGCCGAGCCCCATTGTAAACCATGTTCTGAAAGGAATTGTAATTATGTTTTATAGGCTGGTGAGCCAAGTTTTTTCTTATAAGCTGGAGGCTTATGTGTTGGTTGAAGTCCATGAGCCTATTGTTGTATATGTAATCACGCAGAACAATTAATAAAATATAAACACCATCATGTGCAGACCGACCACGATGAATGAGTGAAGGGGGACTAAGCATCCATAGAGTGGGAAAGGAATTAGGGGGCTGGAAGGTGGAAAAGGGGCTAAGTGCTTAGCTTAGGGGGCTTAAGCTTGGGAATAATATTTTACTATTATTCCAAGAGAACATGTGCCATTGACGTTTTATCCTAAGTTCCTAACCATAAGGAAGGTAATGCATGCCGAGGAACTCATGCAGTTTCAAGGGTGACAAGTGTCCACCCTGATGCATGCAAATATAACAGACGAGGTAAGTCGTGAAGGGGGCTCTCCTCCATTCCACCCGACTACTTGAGCATGTAGGGAGCATTGAAAAGTACGACCAACCCAACCTCTGCAAGAATACCTCGTGCATTTCTGAGAGTCGAGAATCTCGTATTGTCTTTGATAGTCCGTGCACATCCTCTGTCTGATTGATCGAACCTATGCGTAGAGGCTCTGTCCCGAAGCTGTGACCCTGAACCATTATTGAGCCTATTTGAGAGGTCGTGTTTGTATTTCCAGTTGGCTATGGTGACCCCGCAGAGCTGGACTGCACGTGGTTGATGGCCAGTGCGAGTTGTAATTGAGCTTGTGTGTGATCTCTCTCCAGGGGAGGGAGGTGGATGTTGTTGGAAGAGGTTTCTTCCAGAGAGTGTCCAGCACCAGCTTCAGGCTCTGAGACTTCCTAATCTAGCCTGTTTCCGAGACCCAGAGAAGGAGGTTAGCACCGATGGACTGTGCTTGTGAAGGTGTATACTCCCGGGCGAAACAGGCATGTAGGGAATGAGAGTATGGTAGTAGTGGGCGTAAGGTGGCATCCTGGGAAGAATCCTTCCAGATTTTTTGTGTTGTTTTCCCTGTAACCTTAGCCTAGACTAGAATTCCTTGCCTTAGGGTGGAGCTTAGTCCCATCTTGGGGGTGACCCACTGTTGAGTTGATGAGCGGTGCGGTCTAAGGCTGGGAGGTTCGTGGAAGGCCTGCACTTGGTTGGTGGAATCAATCACTGTTAAAAGATAAGTATCTGATTGTGCCTTAATCATATTTGCATGACTATGTTGCTTATGTTATCCTGATTTCCGCTGTGTATATGAATTAGTACGAAACGCTAATTGCTTATTAATTATGGCAGTAACTCATATGAATACTCTGTGTAGAATGTGTTTATTTGTTTAAATGCATGGGATTTATAATACCTGTATGAGTTATGTACCAAGTGGTGTTAAAGTTTCCTTTTAAGAGCGATTAAGACACAATAGCTGAAAAGGTGCGCTATAGATTACATCCTCTTTCATCTCATAATCTTTAGTTTTTTGTTGTAAATTACCTTGCTGTAATTTTTCCATTGTTTGCACATAGTGTTGATCTAATTTTTCTGCTTTTAAAATTTTGTCTTTTAAGTCAAGGTCATACATGCTTATGGTTGTAGCATGCATATCATGCACCCTTCTACTGAGTGCATCAACCACCTTGTTTTCTTTTCCTTTGATGTGATTTATATCAAAATCATATTCACTAATAAATTCCATCCATCTGATTTGCCTAACATTCAGATTTGGTTGTCCAAACAAATATTTCAGACCACTATGGTCTATCCTAAATTCAAATATTCTTCCCATAAGGTAGTGTCTCCACATATTCAAGTCATGCACTATGGATTCCAATTATAAATCATGAGTAGCGTAATTTCTCTCATGGTCCTTTAACTTTCTTGATTCATCACATATCGCATTCCCATTTTGACTAAGGATTCCAACAAATACTTCTTTGCATGCATCAGTGCATAAAAGGAATTCATTATCAGGATCAACAATCCTTAAGATTGGTGCACTTGTTAATAAGTATTTCAAGTGTTGAAAGCATCTTTCATAGTCAACAATCCATTCAAATTTTACACCATTCTTTTGCAAAGTAATCGGGTGAGAAATATTTGAAAAAACTTCAATAAATTATCTTCTATAGTATCCTACAAGTCCCATGAAAGATCTCACCTATGATACATTCTTTGGTACTCTGCACCCCTCAATGGCTCTTATCTTTTCAAGATCTAAAACTATCCCTTCCTCTGAAATGATATGGCCCAAATAATGTATCTGTCTTTGATATATTGAGCACTTGCTCAATTTTTCATCTAGATGATGTTCCCTCCATTCTTGTAGAACCATATGTAAGCGTTGATCGTGTTCTTATTCAGGTTTTAAGTAGATAAGAACGTCATCCAGAAAGACAATGAAATTTTTTTCCAATTAATTTGTGAAAACACCTTTCATCAAACACATAAAGACAACTAGTGCATTTGACAACCCAAATGGCACCATTGTAAACACATAATGGCCATATCTCATTCTAAAATAAGTCTTACTGATATCTTCTTCTTTGATTCTCACTTGATGATATCATGATCTGAAATCGATCTCGTAGAGTATATTCGCATCTTGCACCTGATCAAATAGATCATTTATCCTTGGCAAAGGATATTTGTTCTTCATAGTCACCTTGATCAATTGCCTTAAGTCAATACATAATATTAAGGTACAATATTTATTTTTGGAAAATAATAATGGGGCACCCCAAGGAGACACACTTGGGAATATATACCCCTTCTTAAAGAGTTCTTCAAGTCGTATTTGTAATTTCTTCAATTCTAGTGTACTCATCCTATAAGGATTCTTGGAAATTGGTGCAACTCCAAGCATCAAATTAATAGAGAAATCAATATCTCTTTTCGGTAGGAAACCTGGTGTCTCTCTTATCACATATTTGAACTCTTTCAATAATGCATAGTCTTTAATGCTTGGCACTTTATCCTTAGGTGCTTCCTCCATATGTACTGCAAATTTTTGGCATCCTTCCCTAAATATTTTCTTCTGCTGCAAAGTTGAAACTTCTCTAAGGGTTACTTCTCTTGGGGTACCTTGAACCATCCTCAAGTTTCCTTATTTATCCAAGAAAGTAAATTATTTGTTATAGAAATCTAGGACATCATGATTCTTATCCAACCAATCCATACTAATTAGGAATTCATATGATCCGAAAGGTACGATGTTCAAATCAATGTTTGTGTTTATTCCATACATGTTCATTGGAATATCCTCAACTATTTTATTAATTTTTCTTTTAGCTCACGTGGCTAACTAAACCAACAAATATTTTCCAAGTTTTCTTCTTGTCAATTGGAATATTTCCACCAACTTGGAATTTATATAACTATGACTAGCTCTTGAATCGATCAAAATAGAAATAGGGTGATTATTGATCTTACCTTCCACTTCAATCAAGTGAGATTGAAATTCAACTTGCTTTTTGTCCAGTTCTACGTAGATCCTTGGCATACTTTTTCCCATGTATTCAACTTTTTCATCTTATTGTACATTTTGAATATTCCTCACTTTCTCACCTCTATGAGGGAAATATTTGTACATATGATCTTCTTCACAACCCTAAGATTTAATGGGTTTCTTCCTTGGTCTTTTTCCCAATGATTCTGACATTCTAGACTCATTTTGAGTTGGCTTCCCTTGTGAATTGTTTCTAAAGAAGGGTGGCTTGTTTCCTTTCTTTCTCTACTCCATATTTCCCCTCTTACTATATTCCCAAGCCTTGTGAAAGTTTGGTCTTCATCTATGTTGATCATAGAGGCACTTGTCTCTCCTTATTTCTTCATCCAATGTCTTGGGATCATCATATTATATTTTGTCACTAAATATTGGTGGCAACCCACTAAGAAATATTTGAATCTTGAATTTTTCATATTTAATGAAGTCAAGATACTTCAACATTTCCAAGAATATTTTGTCATACTCATCCATAGCCATACTTACAAGATTGAGTTCAAATAACTCCTTCATCTTTCTATCATAGTAACTCTTGGTCAAGTATTTCCTCTGAAAATATCTCTTGAAATGCTTCCAAGTGATCATCTTCTCATCAATGTGTTTTATTTGCACAAGTTGGTCCCACCACATTGAGGCTTTTCCTTTCAGCTGGTAAATAATAATTCTTCCCTCTTCCTGTGAAGAGTAATTGTGCAACTGAAAGTATTTCCTCATACCAATTAGCCAATTCTCTACATCTTCATCTTTATTGTGTTCACCATCAAATGTAGGAGGTTTAATATTGCTCATTTATCCTTGAAGTTCATCCAGTCCAAACCTCCTATTATTTTTCTTAACAGGAAATAAAATTGGACTACTCTATTCCCTCCTAATTGAATACCTTTATGGGTGATGATAGTGTCCATCAACACTTCTAGATTATCTTCTTTTACCTTGAGATCTATGGCTCTTTGATTTACTTGAATCCAATTTCTTCTCTATTCTATCCAAGCTCTGCAACATCCAGATGTTAAAGTTGTCTTGCTTCTCTTTTTCTTTCTTAAGTCTTTCATTATCAATATTATAACTTTACACATCTCTTTGCATACTCTTTATAGTCTCCATTAAATTCATGCTCTCCTCTATGTCTTCTACATGTCCAATGGATTTTGTTATTGCAACACCCACTCCCATACCAAATATTATTCCTTCATCTTCATAATTGTAAGTTCTCTGTGCATATTCCATGTCTCTGATTCCTGATATTTCAGTTGAACTCTACTTCATTCTACTTGTGCTCTTCATTCTACAAATTGTTCATGTAACAAGAACTGTGAGACTATAACAATTTAACAAATCCTTCATTTTATGCATAATTTTTCTCTTCAAAACGAACCATAAATATTATTTCTAATTTATTATGAATCTTAATGTCCCTTTTTACATTTCTAAGTGAATACATGGACTACTTTGTCCACGAATTCTCGTGACTAATTCTCGTGTCCACTTCAAAATACTTGAAGGTAAGAGAAAATCATTATCTCAAGAATCATAGATTTGATGCTTATCTAACGTCTGATTATCCTCGAATTAGATATTGACCATCAAGTGATTTAACCTACACTTAGAAAATTTCTTAAGTCACAGGTTCATAGCCCATGTTTTATTCTTGTTACAACTTTTGTGGCATATGAAATGTATCATTGTTCTCCATCGTATCTATTATGCACCTATACTTAATCATTTTCTCTCATATCTCAACGTGGGTTCACGGTCAATTCATTATGCTTCATCACCTCCACGATATTCCAATACTTAGCCAATTTTAACATCAATGCGGGTTAGGGTGATCTCATACTTCTTTAATTATTATAAATCCATCCACTCGTCCACCTGATTCATTCATGATACTTAGTTAATTCTCAATATCCTTTTGCTCTCCACAGTGTCTTAGGACTTAACCAATTTCTTCAATATTTTACCATGGGTTTGCGAGACATGCAGGCACCCCGACACCATAGTTCCACATCATATTCTAATCTCCATCACTTCCACTATGGGAGTACTTTTCATTTTTATTCCACATCATATAACATGTGGACTCCATGTCATGCTAACATCATTGTACGAAAAAAATTCCCAAATTTTTCCAATTTTCCCAAATTTCAATTTTTTTTCTTAATTTTTCCAAAAACACTCAATTTCATAATTACTCCCTCACCTTCCATTAGATCTCTATAATTAAGCTCAACACAACCAATTTTGATCTTGTAGGCGCCAATTTGGCCCCCGTTCTTGAAATTCGACTACTTCACGTCGAATTGATCATGAATTTTACTGTGGAAATTGGGTCTTTTGCCCAATTTCGACCCATTTCACCACGTGTGATACGAAAATATATAATTTCACTCAATTACAAGTCTAATATTTTCAATTTGAGATTTAGAAATGGGGATTTTTAACACCAAATGCTAAATTTTTCAAATTTCCCTCGAATTCTTTCCCAATTCATGGGATTTTATTTTTTCGAACATTTTAGAGACTTTCTCTCAAATTCAATTATTTGTGACTTATTTCTCCAACATGTTGTTGGCTAGCCCATCCAGGCTCATTATTGAACCTTTAGCTCTGTCTTTGGCCCATGTAGGTCTAATGTTTGAACCTAGGGTTCTAATACTAGCCTATAACATCCTCGGCCTAGAACTTGGCTATGTCACACAAACTTCATGTCTTCTAACACAACTGTATTTTCGTTTTCCTTTGAATTCCTATGAATTTTTCTTATTTTGGTTCTAATGTCACAATATAATGTAATCTCATTTCCAGCAAAATCAAGTTTTAGCTATGATACTTAAGATGCCTTGCATATGATACAATAGATGCAATGCAACTAGTATATTAATTCATGCATATCATCCATAAATTTTTAAGCACAAAGAATTTAGCATAACATACATGTAGTAATCGGTACATAAATTCATACAAAAGAATACTTACCATTTTAATCATAATTCACCAACTGCGTTTAGACCTCAGAAGTTTCTCCGAGTGATAAAGTCTTATTCTCATAACTTTCAATAGCAGGTCACCCCAGAGCTCAGAGTAGAACTCCACAAGGAAATGCATCCTAGGCCAGACTAAGGTCTATTAACAACAAACAATCTTAGGTCAAGGTGTCAGTGATGCAACTAGCCTATAACTTCTCACTTCCAACATGCCTATCCCACCCCAGGAAGTGTTCCCATTCTCTTCTGAATGGTCTTTCGACGACCACACTTCCCTTCCAGGGCTTCAACAACAAGCCAGAAAAAAAATCTCAAATCTTTGTAGATAATTGCCCAATGCACCAGCGACTAATATTCAAAAGTTCTCACACACGAGAGACTACCATGGGCCTGACAACCCTCTTCTTCTACTCTCACAGGCCTGACAATCCGTATTTTTTTTTTACAAACATTTTTTCCCCAAGCTCTCCCCGTACATGTATGAGAAAGGTAAGTTTGTAACCATACCAACTGTAAGAGTCTTCCCCCCCCACTAATAATCATATAATGATGGGAGATAGATGATCGTGCGATCTGTCTTGGTCTAGACGGTGCTGAATAATGAAAAAAAATGATAGATTTCTTCCCCTTCAAAACACATTAAGTCTCATGATATATCTACATGTCTCCAACTGGACACTTGTCTTCATAAAGCTTCATGAGTTCTACTTGTATACGTTTCCCCACTCTTGGAACTTAGATTATGATATCTCAAGATCTGAACTTTAGGAAATATTAAAATAATATTTCCTTGACTTAAGCCCCTTGTATTAGCTCCTCATTCTAGACCCTTATCCCATCTCCTTTAATGAAGTTCTTAGTCCCCCATACTCTTTCACCTAATTGATGTACAATTTATTTTATAAATTATATGTATAATACATATTACAAAAATCTTATAATCATATAAGAACTAAGAATATCACAACATGCATAACCATGCAACAAACCAAACAAATATCGACAAAAAAGAAAACAATACAGATTGAAGAAGAAAATGAAACAAATATCGACAAGAAAGAAAACAATACAGATTGGAGAAGAAAATGAAATGAAAACATGCATAGTCATGTAGCGAACTAAACAAATATGGACAAGAAAAAAACAATGCGGATTAGAGAAGAAGATCAAATGAAAGTGAAAGCAGGTCGGCTGTTTGAAAATGTGTTATATATGGTCTTCCTTTCAAACAATCATTAGAGCTCTTTCAATATTTGTTATAATATTGATTTTTTTAATCTTTTAATACATAAAAATTATAGTAATTTTAAAATAATGTTATTAATTATTTTTTAATGTTAAAATAATTTTTTAAAATAAATCAAGTAATTAGTTATTTTAAAAAAAATCTAATAGATTAGCGTTATTTTAATAAACATCAATAACCATTATTACAATCGTGAAGTTATTAAATAGACATCAATAACCATTATTATAATCCTCGTGATATTTAAATGTTTGATAAATAAGTATAATTTTATGTTATTTTCCAATTTAAATAAGTATAATTTTATGTTATCTTCAAATTTAATAAATATAAAAAGAAAATAAAAGAAATATAAATATAATTTTTTCAATGCTTTAAAAATTAATATTAAAATGAAATTATGTTTTTTTTTTAATTATAATCTTATATTAATATAATGATTTAAAAAAAATTGAATATTAAAAAATATATATATTTTTAATTATAATATATTGATATAATGATTTTTTTAAGAATTGTATTTTTTATTTAATTTATTAACATATTATACATGACACATTTACCTTTACATCTACATGCAATGATTTCTCCACTCAAGTCACAAGAAGATGTATCAAATGATCCTAATTATCCTAATTATAATGATCCCCCAATGATCGGCTAATAATGATATGATGATTTATTTTTTTAAATAAATAAATTTACTTTTATATATTATAACAATTATAACAACTGTAATACAATAAATATATTAATAATATTTTTTTATAATATATTTTCAATATTTAAAATTTAATATTAAAATATTATTTATTATAAATATTTATACCTATTGAAGATGGGTACAATTAATGATCTTTTAATTATAAAAACTAATCTTATGGCTAGCAATTGAAGATGCTGGCATATTCTTAGTCGTCCTCCTAAATCAATGAATGAGATTTCATGTTCATAACTTTCTTGCATTTTTTAATGCTTACGTTTCCTTGATTACTTTTTCACATTTACTTAATATGATTAATATTTTAGTACCAATATCAGTGATTGCCACGTTTATCTAATTAACAAAGATGTAAAACACCTCATTATCAAGTTCCGTTACTTTCTTTCAAGGTTCATTTGCATTTTTTAATAGTTACGTTCCCTTGTTTACTTTTTCACATTTACTTAATATGATTAATATTTTACTATAATTAATGATTGCCACATGTAAAATACCTCATTGTCAAGTTCCGTTGCTTTTTTTAGGCGTTCATCAGCCACAATCATGTGGCTGTGCTAGTTATTATGACTAATTGATGATATTTTCGTCCCAACTAATTGATGGTTGATTTATATGATTATATTTTAATATAATAATAATACTATGTTATAATAATAATTGAAACAAAATATAGTTTACTATATAATTGATTTTATATAGGAAGATATGATTTTATATATAGATAGAGAAATGTGATTTCCTTTATATAAAGAGAGATGGAAATGGTTGTTATGTGGAATTTGTTATTTTTATTTTATTTTGTTTTTATAGAATAATTTTATATATTTAATTGTTATATATTTAATTAATTTAATTGAAATTTGATAATTTATGAATTTGATTAGAATTTGATATTACTGAATTTGATAATTTATGAATTTGATAATTTGATTAGAATTTGATAATTTATGAATTTGATAATTTGATAATTTATGAATTTGATAATTTGATTAGAATTTGATAATTTATGAATTTGATTAGAATTTGATATTATTAAAAGTTAAATTATTTATAAAATGTTAATTTTAAATTAATATATTCATTGTTAAATTTGTGTTAATAAAAATGTAAAGTTTTTAAATTACAAATTAGGATAATAATATAAACAATATTGGCATAGTTAATTATAAAATTGAAATGGTTAATTATAATGTCTATCATGTAATATTATTGTGTTATGATAAAAATATAAATAAAAAATATATAGTATAGTTGATTACATATTTGATTATATATGAGTATATAAAATATGAAACATTTGAGGTAGGTTGTGAATTGGGAGAGGTTTATAAATTGGTAATAAAAATGGATTTTGTTATAGTTATTTCTTTACTTTATTGTGGTTGTTTTATAGTTTTTGGATTAATTTGAATTTCTTTGTGTTATCATGAGTAAGGTTTTTCTCTATTCCTTGTGAGCTTATGTTGAATTCTCTGAATTCCAACAGTTCTGATGGTGTAGTTATCTATGTTAATTTTTCTCATTTAAAACTTTTAAAGCTGATTTCCTTTATGACTATGAAGCTAGCTCCTAGTTAGCATATTGATGATGTTTCATGTTCAAAATTTGGCATATTTTGAAGTGTTTGTACTGATTGGTCTCAAAGGCTGATAAGATGAAACAAATCCTTAAAAGAATATATTAAATTTTATTATTGATTAACAAATAAACGGTTGAGCTTCATTTATCTAGTGTTAATATTTTAATTTCTGTTAATCACTTATGTGACAATCAGTTAGCTATCAAAGTAATTTTTAAATATGATTAGGTAAATGTAAAAAAGTAAACACATAAACTGATGTCTTTATAATAGCTAGGAAGTTAATGATTGAAATCACAGCCATTTATTTTGTGTGACTACTAAGAATATTCCAGCCATATTTCATCCTATCCATAGAAAAGTTATTAAGCACTAAACCCCTATTAAATCTGCCCATTGTCAATAGGTGTACACCTTTGGGCGTAACTATCATCTCCATTTCCAAATCTACCTGTCACAAACTAAACTACCATACAACACCTGTTAATTATAATATTTGTATGCTACTTGAAATTGTTTAGAAATATGTTATTCTCACTTGTTCTGCTTATTCTGATTGGAATCTTTATCCCCTAGACCCCTTGTAACTATAAGTAAAACAGACAGATTAATTCAAAAAAATCTATCATCTCCATTTCCAAATCTACCTGTCACAAACTAAACTACCATACAACACCTATTAATTATAATATTTGCTATGCTATTTAAAAATATGTTATTCTCACTTGTTCTGCTTATTCTGATTGGAATCTTTATCCCCGAGAACCCTTGTAACTATAAGTAAAACAGGCAGATTAATTCAAAAAAATAAAGCACCCAGGCTGCATATATATATATATATATATAGTATGTTTAAGAATCATAATCATAGAGTAAGCAGAGCTTTTATATATATAGGCTCTGCTTACTCTATGATTATGACTCTTAAACATACAATAAATCAAGCATGCAAAGTTTATTCTAAACAGTAGAACACACAGGTGTGAATTTCCGTTGGCGATTGATGTTACGATATCAAGTTGATGATATTACACATCAAGTTGATTCTGTGTAAATTTTTGATACCTATCTACGTTCAGAATCCGCGATTAACGACTGTGTGCTACTTACGATTTCATGATATCATAATATTGATTCAGTTCTGGTATCGCGTAGCGGAATATATCATGTTTGATTTATTGCTCAATTCAATAAAATAGCTCGACCTTAGCCTCGTTCGATAAATATAACTTTTGAAATGAACAACCTCATCATCCGAAACGAAAGTTAGAAAGGCAAGACGGATATCTATTCGTTGTTGCTCTCACAAAACATTTGTATATTACTTGCATTGGCTATTCATAGGCCCAAATTGCTACAACCGTCACAATATTATTCTATACTTACATAAGTCTGTACATGGAGAGAAAGACTAAGTTTTTCAACACACAAAACATCACCCGGAGAAACATGTGTAAAGATGGCATAGCGTTCTAATTTAATCACACGCAAGTAACTATATTCGTTGCAAATTAGAAAGCCTTCTCTGTTTTCATTCTTAATTGAATTTAATATCCCCCACCAGGAGCTCCTCCAGCATTTCCAGCGCCTGACCCGTAACCAGAGCCGGACCCGCTACCATAGCCACTGCCAGAACCGCTTCCGTAACCACTACCAGAGCCAGAGCCAGAGCCGTAGCCGGAACCAGAGCCAGAACCGTTTCCATAACCACCGCCAGAACCAGAACCAGACCCGTAGCCTGAACCAGAGCCAGAGCCGCTTCCGTAGCCACTGCCACTTCCAGAACCGTAGCCTGAACCAGAACCAGAGCCAGAGCCACTTCCGTAGCCACTCCCACTTCCAGAACCGCTTCCGTAACCACCGCCAGAACCAGAGCCAAACCCGTGGCCCGAACCACTTCCATAACCACTGCCAGAACCGGAGCCAGACCCGTAGCCTGAACCGGAACCGGAGCCACTCCCGTAGCCACTGCCAGAACCGCTTCCATAACCACTGCCAGAACCGGATCCCGCTCCGTTGCCATTGCCGTTACCAGCTCCCTTACCACTCACCGAGTCAACCCCGTGGCCGCTTCCTAACGCACGACCATGGCTTCCTCCGTAGCCTAACCCAGATCCGGCATCCGAGCCAACACCTGAACCGGGACCGGAACCAGACCCAGACCCAGAGCCCCAACCAGAACCGCTGCTGCTAGCGCGGCCGACCACGAGACCCAAACCTCCACCGAGGTCCAAGCCCAGGTCGCCTCGTGCAACACGGCTCTCGACGACGGCGCAGGCAAACAGAAGACCCGCCATGGCAGCTAGGACAAAGAATTTGTGGTTCGACATTGCTCCGTGAAGTTAGAGAATCGAGCGAATCCCCACGAGCACTTTCCTTGTCTTATATATTACGTATATGAAATCCAATTAGTAAAGCCAAGACACTCGCCTGCACTGAGCAGGGCAAATGTAGATCTTTTTATAGAGAGTTCGCGGGAGCCTGACAACTTACGCAAATGTGATTTGGAGACCTGCACCACCGATAGTGGA